>CAUYQV010190840.1:0-15131 GCA_963574575.1 Galagoides demidoff | reverse complement strand
CATTCAAAGATTTTTTTTTTTTTTTGAGACAGAGCCTCAAGCTGTGCCCCTGGGTAGATTGCCATGGCTTCACTGCTCACAGCAACCTCCAACTCCTGGGCTCAAGTGAGTCTCCTGCCTCAGCCTCCCAAGTAGCTGGGACCACAGGTGCCCGCCACAACGCCTGGCCATTTTTTGGTTGCAGCCATCATTGTTGTTTGGCAGGTCCGGGCTGGATTTGAACCCGCCACCTTAGGTGTATGTGGCTGGCGCCTTAGCCGCTTGAACCATAGGCGCCGAGCCCAGAGATATTTGTTAAGAGCTATTACCCATAACTCCCAGGGCCAGACACATAGTAGGTCCTCAAACATTTTTGGAATGAACCAATAATAACTTTTTAAAAATCCAACAACAGGAGTTATGTTAGCTTAACATGTTTGGTGCCCAAGCCAAACAATGTTATTAAAGACTCCCTTTATCCTTTGTTTAATGCAAAATAAACAGCGAGTCTGTCCTTGCCTCTCTTCCTAACATAAGCACTACTGTGTGACTCATGGATAGACATGGGGACCATCTGCATTTTGTCCGGGCTTTCGATGGTCACTTGAGCTCTTCTCCCTCGAGACCTAACACCAGCGAACAGTTGCTGAACTGATCCTCCGCACAGACAGTTAGAGGCTTAGCTGAGCGGGTATTATCTGTATACAGCATGAGGCAGGCTGTATTAGCGAGTCTGGCGACACTGTAATTATTCCCTTTGATGATCTAATCATGAATTCTCAGTTTAAGAAGCTGCCAAAGCATTCTGAGCCTGTGACTTCCGACTAGGAGGGAAGGCATCTCAGTGATTTCTGTTCCTCAGCTCTAAGCATTAGAGGCCAGAGGGGGTAGGGCAGGAGACAGGGTGGGGGTGGCCTGGAAAGCTGAGGTCATACTGACACACCAGAGCAAAAACCCTATGGTCCGTGAGGGCCTTCCTCCTATAAATCAAGAGCTTTGCAAGGCTGCTGGAAAATCTGTTTCATTTTCCAAGCTAGAAGCACTTGGGTAGGAAACAGAGGCTGCTTCTTTGGAGACCCGGCAAGCCCTGCCGCCAGCTTCCTGCAAGACATCTGCTCAGTAGCCAGCCCCTCTGAGCCAGCAGCTCCTCTGGCCCTGGTGGGGGAGAAAAGAAGGACCTGAGAGTCCACAAGCCAGAAAAGCCTTAAGCCATGCCAGACCACTGTCCACCTCGCACTCTGGACCTGGTGCTTTTCTTCTCAGCAGTCATCACCATGGTAACAGGGTAATGATGCTTGACATTGACTTTCTCCACTGCTAGAGGGTAAGCTCAAGAGCAGGCAGGTATGCCCATTTCATCAACCCCTTTATTCTCATGCTTAGCAAGGGTTTGGTGCTGCGCTAAAATATTTATCACTGCACTAAAATATTTATCAAGTGGAATAAACAGATCGTTGGCACCAGCTCCTGGGATGGGGTGGAGGATTCCTTGGTGTGGACCACCCAGCCTGGCTGAGGTGACTCACATGAACCATTCAAGCCCACTGAAGAGCCAGACTGGACACTGCCTGCCCCACCCTAGTCATGTCACCAAACTGTCTTGAACAGAGAATCTGCTTAACCGGGGCAGGGAGAGGCTTCCTAGGGCCCAGCTCAAGGGCCCTCCTTCCTCCACATGGCCATTTTCCCACTGGCCTCTCCTCATTCATCTCTCTCTTCTCCAAACTACCACATCGTCCATTCATTTACTGCATCTAAAATAAATTACAAGGCTCCTCGTTCATTGTATAATCTAGCAAATAAGTAAAATGTTATTTATTTCATCTCACAAATACTTAAAATATTATTTATACTTTTCAAAGGATTGTATGTGTGACACCCTGGCCGGGAACCAGGTTCTTAGATTTACGAGATGTGCACAAGTCCACATATTTGTTCTGTTATCCACATAAGCACTCGATTGCATTTCAGGTGTTGTGGCCTATTTTTATTTGGAACACAGGCATCTTAGAGCTACTTCTCTTGGGTCCATTGTGGTGGCCAGGAAGCCCTGGTCACATAGAGGACCTTAGTGACTAGAACCACGGAATGTGAGCACATCCTTTTGCCCAAGCTCCCTGTGAAGTGGGAGAGACAAAACCCAGGACAGTGACATCTGACTGCCCACTGGACAGTTCAGCAAGATGAGGATCAGAGGCTCTGTCCCTGTGGCTCTTGCCTCCCCAGCTGAAGCCTGGTACAAACTACCCACTTGTTACCATTTCTCTTCCTATCATGGAGGGAGGTTCCTCTTCCACAGAAAAGGGATCTATATTTAGGCTTGGAGGGACCACCACCTTCAAAACTGCACAGAGATGAACACAGACTCCCTTTGTTTTCTGAACCACCCAGTGTGACCTGCTCTACCTACTCTGTGGGTGTATGTAGGTTTAAGACTCCTAGCTAGGAAGTGCATAGACTTTTCTGGAAGTCTTTCTAGAGATCAACCCCTTTCGGACTCCAGGCCTCCACCCCCTGGAGCCCCCAGATGACACAGAGGACGCTGTTGCTGGGAAGCAACACTGAAACATTTGGCAACCGACTGTGACTTATAAAAAACCTGGACTCCTGGAATTTAAAAAATTCACAGCAGCCACAGCCCCTGTTGGCTAAGAGGAGAAGAAAGGGCTTTTTCAGGTCTCAGAGTCCTTCCAGGAGAATGTGAGCAAACAGAGGGTGGGGGACCAGAGTCTCCCCTCTCCTGGAAGGGGAGAACCCCCTGGTTCTGTCCTTATCATTCCTCCTTTGGCCCCTGAGATCCCTTGGTGGAGAGACAACCACAGCCTGAGATTTTCCGATCAATTCTGGTAACTTAACTGCTTTTTGCAAATGAACCTTTAAAAAAGGGTAGGGAAGAAGGTGAGCTTGGGGGGAGGGGTGAAGAAAGAGAAAAGAATGTTCCCAAATGTTCCCTGATCTAATAAACGGCTCCAGCCACAAGCCTCCTTCGAGCACATGACACCACAACGTGTGGAGCAGCCCGGGCCAGAGGTTTGCCCAGCAGGGCATCTGGATTTGTCATCTCTCCTTATCGAATGCTTTTTCCAACTTGTCCACCCGACACAGACAGGAAACAAAGCCTCTTGATTTAAGAGCCTCTGAAATCCGGGGGCTGGGAGGCGGGGGAGTTGTCTGGAACTCGGTTTTCTGAGTTTAAAAGAGATTTGCTCATTTGGAACCAACCGTATTTCTATTTCATTATTTGCTCCCACTTACCTCCTTTTAAGAAAGTTGCAAGGACTGACCTCATTTGCTTCCTACCCAGCCCAACTTTGGTTTTTTGGTATGATGCCCAGAGACACAAGAAGGGTCGATCACTCTGGTCATGAAGCTATTAAGTTCTAGTGCCCAATGGGGCTGCAACCCAGAGGCCCTGCCTTTGACTTTCGGGTCCAAAACTGAGAATACACAGCAAGCTACGATGGTACAGCCTGTCTCAGAAAAGGGGAGAACTGGAATGGATTTCCCAGATGGCACAAGGGCAGTAAAGCAGTGGCGGGCTAATATAGCATACAACTTCATAGCCTGCAAAGCACCTTTATAGAAATCATCTTGTTTTCCCCACAGAATGTATAAGACTACCCTGTAAGTGATGAGTGAAAACTGTCCTTCTGATGGAGAAACCATCCCCACTGGATTACAGAGCATCTCTAGCTGGAAGGGACCAAATCCAACCTGCTCAATGCTTGCCCAGTGTTCTGGCTGCTACTCTGTGGGTTGCTTAGGGTCCAACCCTGTGAACTTTCCCTGGTTGGGGGGGGTTGTTCCGATGATGAAGGTGTGATTTTTCCCTCCTCTGGAGAGGAATTTACGAAATGCCACGGAGCCCCCAAGCAGAGGTAGAAGGCATTCAGGGAAGCACAGTGAGCTCATTAAGTGAAATTCCATCAGCCAGGCTCCAGGGCTCAGTGACTCAGATGCCTCTGGCATCCCACAGTAGGATGGACTTGGTCTAGACCGATGCCGTTTTCTTCCACTCTTTGCTTGGAGAATTCCAGTGGGCTGTGAAGGAGGCACAAGCCTGGGAGGGCCATCTACAGTGGTGTGTGATCCTTCCTTCATCTCCAGGAGTCAACGAGGGTGACTGGTATGCACAGAGGAGGCATGGGAAGGGGCAGCAATATCCCCATCCCATTTATCAGCCCAGTAGTTTACAGCTGGGGTCACAGGTCATGGAGAAAGCATTCACCGACCTTCATTTATGGTTATCTTTGAACTTACAGACCCCAAACTAGGGGAAGTCAAGAGGCTTTTAACTCTCACATTTTGGTGTGGAAGAGTGAAGGGGGCAAACCCCACACCTGGTTTCAAGGTCAAGGTCATGAGAGGCCAAGAGAAGAGGCAGGGAGAGAGCTCGAGCACACAATACACACACCAGTTGGCATCCCTTGTCTGTGTGTGTGTGTGTGTGTGTGCATGTGTGCATGCACTCTTATGAGTACTCAACATACATGTGGTGCCAGTTTACTCAGTGTTGGATGCTGCTAGTATCCAGCTGGGGCTCACCTGCTACAGGGGATGATACGTTTTCATAGACACTGAGTAACAAGAGTTCCTAGAATTTGGCAATCACCTTAATCCCACTTCCTTTCCCATGCAGGCGACCAGACCGCAATACTCCTGGCAGCAGATCCTCCAGCTGGCTCTTGAACTCCTCCAGCGCTGAGGAGTTCACCATTAACTAGAGTAGAGCAACCCACTGTGGGGCTTCCACTGAGCTGAAATCCACCTCTGCTACCTGCCCCTCTGTCTTAGCTCTGGGAGCTGGAATAAATTACAAAAACTCTTCCACTAGTACTTCAAATATTTGAAGAGAACCATAATGTCTCCTCCCAATCTCTTTCCTTGACCTAAAATCTTTAGTTCCTCATATAATACAAGTTCTAGACTTGTCTCCATCTGTTGGCATCTCCTCTGGGTGATGTGGGTAAGAGCTGGATCTAGAACTGAACCGTGCGTGCAGCCTGTTATTAGCCCAAAAAGCAGAATTTTTTTAGGGAAAAAATTCTGTCAGTATCACAGTTCACATTCATTTTCTTAGCAGCCATATCATAGTCTTGGCTGATACTGAGCTTTTAGTCAATTACTGCCCTCAGAGATTTGTTTTGCTTTGTTTTGTTTTTAAATAGTCACTTTAGTCACTTTCCCTAAACCCTGTACTCTTGTGGCTGATTTTTTTTTTTTTTTTTTGAGACGGAGTCTCACTATCTACCCTCGGTAGAGTACTATGGCATCACAGCTCACAGTAACCTCAAACTCTTGGGCTTAAGTGATTATCTTGCCTCAGTCTCCCAAGTAGCTGGGCCTACAGGCACCTGCCACAACACCTGGCTATTTTTTTGTTGCAGTTGTCATTGTTGTTTAGCAGGCACGGCCAGGTTCAAACCTGCCAGCCTCAGTGCATGTCGCTGATGCCATAACCACTGTGCTATCAGCGCTGAGCCTCTTGTGGCTGATTTTTTCTCCCCAGTGAACACTGATCTAGGACCCTATGTTCATCTCTCACATTATACAGCTTGGGCCTGTGATGTCAGTCTCCTGCAGTTTGTCTGAATCTTTGTTCTATCATTTTTTATCTCAGCAAGTCCTCCTAGTTTTATATCTCCTATAAATTTTATCAATATGTGTTTTAGTCTCCATGAAAGCTCCTGATACATGGTGGGGAGGCAGGAGGAGGATGGCAGGGCCACTGTAGAGACCATCCATGGTGTTCATACTCATCAGTCAGCAGTCTGCTGCGGTATCACTGGTCAGCAAGCTGTGACTCCACCTAACTGCACATTCACCAAAGCTGCATCTTCCTCCCGTCCACAAAAATTCAATAGGCAGCATTTCTTGAGCTCAGAGGAATGATTCCATGATTTCAGCTACTGACACAGGCTATTCCATGAGGCACTTTAGAGAAATGTCTCGGTATCCCACAAACAGCCCCTTGTAGGTGGCCTAGGTGGCTCCCTACCCACCAGCCCAGCCCTGCCAGTAAGCATGAGCCTTAGCCACAGAGACCTGGATGCAAGAACCTTCTGGCAACTCACAAAGGTTCTCCTCAGACTTCCTGAGGTCTAGGCCCTTTCGTGACCTACTTTTAGTAGCTACCAAAGGGAAGAAGTTATGACCTACTTTTAGCAGCTACCAAAGGAAAGAAGTTATAGGGCACTGATCATCAATGAAAGTTCCCTCAGGGTCTGTGGTTGGGCAAGACAGCTCCACCCTGGCTCGTGGTAACCAGTCTGATCTGTGTGACAGCAAGAGGGAGGACTTCTAGGAAAGCAGAGCATGGCAGGCACTAGATGTCTCCCAGGTTACCCTTCCTGGGTTTCTGTAAATTCACTAGGGTCCATGCTTCCAGCTTCGAAATGATCTCCCCAGACCACCCCCACTTTCCCCAAGCCTTGCCTCTTGTCTTTGCAGGCTCTAAGGGCTGGAAAACAAGGGCCATGTTTTCTTTCTCCACTGCTGTCCCAGACCACAATGTGTGAGAAGCAGGCACTCAACAAATGTCCAGAATGCAGGTAGATGCTAAGCTTTCCTATCATGGAACTCACTTTTCCAGGGTAAGAAAGTTCACTCCAACTTTTTCAGTCTTTTCTATTCTGATTCTACCCCATTAAGGCTCTGCTTTTGATAAGACCCATCTCATGTCCCCTCTAAATGTGAAATGCTGAAACCGGCACGGCGTAGGTATTCAATAAACACATATCTAGTGAAGTGCCACTTAGAGTCTTTTGTCCAAAATCATTTCTTCTAGGAGTCTTCTCATTTTCTTGGCCTTAAATCCACTGGCATTCTGGCCTTTCTTCCTTTTATTCAAACCATCAATGACATTCTTGTGCCAAGAAGCTTGGGTCTTCACTTGATACTCCAAGCGGACTGACTGAGGTTCAAGGTTGAATAGAGGCCCATGAAAGATGTTACAAATGAGCTCACTGCCCTATGAGGCAGGACGATGCTATGAAGGAATGACTTGCTCCTGGGTGCCTCTCATGGCTGTTAAGTTTATATTTTCTTCTGAGAGATCCTCCACCTAAGGGGTTAATGATCTCCAGTTTGTACTTCTGGGGAAAAGAAAATCTCAGAGTTGGTGATATTGCTCCTATTAGGTAGGTTCCTAGATTTTATCTATTGGATTCAATGATGAGTAAGACATAGTGCCTGCCCGCTCTCTGGAAGCTTCCAATCTCATGGGGGAGATGAGATACGTATACATGAATGCTAATTATTCTATATGAGGTTACAAAGAGTGGAGATGGAAAGTTCTGTAAAACTGGACTAGACAAACGCCCCCTCTAAATCGTAAACTTTATGGTAAAGTGAAGTTGTCATGAGTGACTGAACACTAAATAAATTACCATGGATTCCATGATAATCTCTCTAGTTAGTGCCAATCAAACAGCAGATTCAAAGAGTTCAACTGAAGTGGTCTCATCCTTCCAGCTGAGAGCAGGCTGGAAAGTCTCTCCCACGCTATGGAGCAGGCGTGGACACGTTCCCAGTGTGTGTGGTGTGTTCTAGGAACACGTGAGGAAAGAGCAGCTCAGGGTGAGTCATGACAGGAAAGACCACAGTCTGGGCGGAGCCTCCTCTGGAGCCCAAGTCACCTTTCCTCCCTCAGAGCTGGGGTCAGCAGGAGGCCAAAGCAGTGACAGCTCCTGGACCGGGCTTCTTGGTCAAGCCCCACATGTTACTTGAGGACAGGAGTCTTATTTGCTGAGTCCTCCCATTCTGAGCCCCACATATTTTGCACGTAAGAGACGTGCAGTGAGTGCTTATTAATGTAAATGTTTGGAAAAGAAAATCCAAACGGCCAAACACTTGGCCATAAGTGGAGCAGAAGGGTCATCAGATTGGAATCATCTGGGGAAGCTTAAAGAAAAATAATCTGATCCCATACTAGGAAATTCTGAGTCAGCATGTGAAGGGGGAGGCCCCAGTACCTGCACTTCTAAGGTGATTCTGATCCTCAGCTAGATTTGGAAACAACTGTCCAGTTGTAGCCAGTTTCCAAGATAACACCCATTGACCCCACCTTCTGATTCACACCCCTTGAGTAATCTCCTCCCACACCATACCAGGGTGGGTGAGTGATCAGTAGAATATGGCACAAATGGCGGTATTAAGGTATCGCTTCCAAGATGAGGTTGGGAAGCTCTGTGGCTTCCATCTCATGTTCCTTCTCTCACTCTCCTTTGGACTACTCACTCTGGGGAAGACAGCTGCCACGTGTTGAGGCCATTCAGGCAGCCCACAGAGAGGCCACGTAGAGAGGAGCTAAGGACTCCAACCTGCAGCCAGCAGAACTAAAGCCCAAGAAGCCAGTGTGGGAAAGACCCAACCTGCCCTCACTGGTGGCCTGACAGCAACTTTGTGAGAGATTCTGGGCAGAATCCAGTAGCTCGGCTGCTCCTTGGTTCCTGACCCTCAGCAACTGTGTGACATTATGCACGTTCACTCTTTTAAGCTACAAAATCTGGAGGCAATTTGTTAAGCAGCATTTGATAACTACTACTTTTCCCTAGCCCAAAGGGCAAGCTCCTGAACACGGCACAGAAGGTGTTGCATGCCTGCCTTTCTAGCTCCAGTCCACACTGCTCACCGATGCACCAAATGTACTCTGAGTGCTCTTCTCTGTTGAAAGCCAATCTGCACCCACTCTCACATCTCTGTGCCTTTGCCCAAGCTGTTCTCTGTGCCTGGGGTGCCCTCTCCCCACTGAAGGGATCCCGTTCTCCAGAAACCCTTCCCTCAACAACCCTTCCACCAAATCTGGTTGAATTGGGCCCCTCTCCTTAGTGTTCATACACATCTTGAAATCAGTAGGCAAGAAGTGAGTTCCATGGAAGAAGAAAGAAGCTTTACATGAAAGAGTCATCAAAAGAACATGACTTGCCTCTATCTGGTTGACCAAGGAATTGTCAAATTTGAACCCAGGAATTCTCTTTTCACTGCACACCACACCGACGTCTTCCGTGTGCTTGCAGTCAGTGACGCCCCAGCCATTGGAGGAACAGGCTGCAAGGGTCGCCTCCTTGCCAGTGCAGTAGACATTGTCCAGCCAGATGGGCCCTAAAAGAGGCAGATAAGAGAGAAACCGAGTGCCACGTCAATGCAGGTTTGGGGGCACCAATTTCTTACATGGGAAGAGAATCCTCTCTAGTTTAGGAGCTGTGTGTGGCCATTGATTGATTTTTATTGTGTTACAAATAAAGTTCTAGACCAGACATCCTCAAACTACGGCCTGCAGGCCACATGCAGCCTGCCTAGGACATTTATCCGGTCTGCCGGTTGTTTTTGCCACCACTGCCTGTCCTGCTTAGTAGCTGACTCGTCCCAGGGCCCGCAGTCCAGCCCTCCAATGGTCTGAGGGACAGTGAACTGGTTCCCTGTTTAAAAAGTTTGAGGACCCTTGTTCTAGACCATCTGGATTCCCTTGCCTGAGTAGGGAACTGATGTGATTTGAGGATGTGGTAGATAGAACATGATTAGAATGGGAATCAGATTTGAGCCTGGAAGTCACATGGAACAGTGGGAAGTGTTTGGTTTTGAGTACTAAGCTTGGTTTGAATTCTGGTTCTGCCACTTAGCTGTATGACTTTGGTCAAAGCCCCTTTTTCTCATCAGTAAAGCTGGGATAACAATGAATTGAATTGCAGAGGTGTGTGGCAATTTCATAATTGCCATGGTTACTATAAAATGGTAACAGTGATGATGATGACTTAGCAACACTGATGATGGCACAAGCCAGCCCTACCTTCCTGCAGCAGAGGCTGAACTCTGACCTCTCAGGGGAAAGAAAAGCTGTCCTGCCATTGAGGGTTTGAAGTTATGAAGGCATGTTCACCTGTTTCCGCCCTGGTCTTCTCATCCCCCAGGGAAGAGGATGAGATGGAGGGAGTATTCCCACCACCCCTCAAGCCCAGAAGCTGGACCTGATTGCTTATCCAGTGCTCTTTTTACTACCTGACATTCCCCAGCATGGACTCAGGCATCCTAGCTGGACCAACCCACATAGCCACTTCTTCATGTCCCAGAAGGCCATCCTGGAACTCTGCTCACTTCCTGCTCTTTTACCAGAGAATTCAGTGTGCAAAGTACTAAAGGATTAACCACAACGAGATACCACCTCACACCCCTTAGGATGACTACTATCAAAAACCCCAGAAAATAATAGTGCTGGCAGAGAAGTGGAGAAACTAGAATCCTTGTGCACTGTTGGTGGGAGTGTAAAATGGTGCAGCTGCAATAGAAAACAGTATGGTGGTCCCTCAAAAAATTAAAACTACAGTTACCATATGATCCAGCAGTTCCACCTGCAGCTATACAAACCCAGAGATACCTGCACACCCCTGTCCATAGCAGCATCGTTCACAATAGCCAAGAAATGGAAGCAATTCAAATTCAAATACCCATCAACAAACTGTGGGCTATCCATACAATGGAACATTATTCAGCCTTAAAAGGAAGCAAACTCTGACACATACTATAACATATTCCCTCCAGAATGGATGAATTGTAAGAACATTATGCTAAGTTAAATAAGTTGGTCACAAAAGACAAATACTATATGAATCAAATCAGGGAAGCAAAAAGTAGAATGGTGGTTGCCTAGGGTGAGAGAGAAATGGGGAGTGGTTGTTGAATGGGTGCAGAGTTTCAGTTTTGCAAGATGAAAACTTTCTGAATATGGATGGTGGTGATGTCTACACAGCAACGTGAACGTACTTAGCACTACTGAGCTGTGCACTTGAACATCATTAAGGTGGTAAATTTTATGTTGCTTCTATTTTGCAACAATTAAAAATAAAGATTTTATATAATGCTAGAGGGTTTTCAAATTGTGATTTTGTTATTAGTGTCACAACAAAATGAAAGAAACCAAAACAAACCCCTCATTCTCCCTGTAGCTCCTTTGAGGAGTCTACAGATTAGCAGAATCAAACAAACCTGAGCTCAAATTCCAACTGCCACAAACCTGGGCCCTCTGTGATGTGGCCAACTACTGTATTTGACCAAAGCCACTTCCCATTTCTAAAGTAAAAACCACCATGTCAACAAAGAGGTTGCCATGGAGATACAGGAAAGTAATGATGTGCCTACCACACGTTCAATCCCTTCCCCTTCCTTTCTCCAGATAGTCAGAAAAGCAATAAATTCTTGTTCCATGACGCAAGGAAGAAAGCAGATACAAACACTTCCACTGTAGAGATTAGAAAACCAAGGAAGAGAAGCTGTGGCCCCTCGAGGTTAGGGAGGATAGGGGTCTAGTATCCTGACTTCCAGGATGCTTCCTGCTGAAGCATGTCTGCTCCAATGGCTGCTGGTCGGGGCTCAAACGAGAGCACCCCTCAAGCATTGTGAGTAACAAAGAACTGATTGAAAACATCTGGGCTGAGGTTTTCCAACTGGTTTCTCAATTTGGCCCGGTTACCAAGCCGTCAAGCTCCACTGAAACATACGCTCCCTAATCGATTGCTGTCTTAACAACAAACCTATGTTTGTTTTGCTAAGTACTAGCACTGGAAAGACCCTCCACGTTTGAAGCAGGGCCTCTTCCTTGGAACATTCTTCAGTAAAGCTGCTGGATCAGCAGGGATGGTGAGAAACAGCAGCACCCTGTCCCATCTGCAGTGAGAGACCCCCCTGGCTAAGGGCTGGGGGTGGCTGCCAGCGCACAGTTACTGCTACTACGGACAGTTTGCGACTCAAACTTTGGACACAAAGGAGCCATTCAATCAGAAGCCAAATTTCAGTTTACTCTTTCTACCCATTTATGAGAGTCTGAGCAATCCCTCTCCTGATGATGGAAGAGATATACAAACAAATTAATAGGTCATTTGTAAGATAAAAATCATAAATGAGATTCCATTTTGAATGCCAGAGCCCCTGGGCTCTGTTAGGGCAATGGAAATTATTCCAGATCCCAATGTGGTCATTGCTGGCTCTGTCACCTCAATCTAAAGTGTGTGTGGGTGGGGTGATGGGAGCAGGGTCAGCCTCTCAGTTCTGAAGACAGTTGAGACCAACCACTTAATGGGCAAGTTGTTTCGAGCCCCACCCCAAGGATAAGAAATTGGGACAGGTATTCCCTCCAGAACTCTCTGAAAGGTTCACATCAGCTCAGAAATGCTTTGGGAGAGAGACCTGTTGACAGGCTAGGCTGGAAAACCCAAAGTCTTGGTGGTATCCCCGGCTCCATTATTGCAGCCTGAACTTCAGAGTGTGAGATTCCTAGAGGGGCAGACTCTCATGGGGTCGGCGGTGGGGTTCCCATCCACAGACCGCCACTCACAGGCTAAATGCACCCAGTGCTAAAAAAGAAACCTTCACTGATGCTGATGAAATTGAAATACATTTAGATTTAAAAGGTTTCTCTTGGCATAAATCAAGTACTACTTTATATAGACAGCCTAATTCATGAAGCCCTGCGTACAAGATAGTGTTCTTTTTTTTAAGTGTCTGTTTCTCCCTGTTCTCTCTTAGACGCTCTTCCTGTTATAACCCTTGATGGTTTCAATGTCCACAAAGATGCCCTTGCATCTTTTAGCACCAAGAGTACTACTCTTGGTGTCTTTGTTATGACAGCTCCTGTGTGTATGACTCTTTCACCTTACTGTACCTGCTGACACCCAGTGATAGCTCAGGCTGTGTCACCACCAGTGACTGGACACCTCAATGTCCATTCCACCCTCCTGCTCTGCATTCATGGCTCCAATCTTTCTAGCATACTTCTCGTACCCCCATCAAAACAAAGACCCACACTCCATTGGTCCTACCAGTTTTGTACCATCTTTCTCCTCCTCCATGGATTCCTTCCCTCCTTCCCCAGCACAAACTCCAAGGACCTTGATTTTAATTGTTCCCTTTCCTATTTTCTCCACTCCCTCAAACTTTGTATCCTTGGATGCCAAAGTCACACCCAGGTAAGGCTCTTTCTTCGGCTCCTAATGGGAAAATACCACAACCCTCTTGTCTGATAATAGGTAAATTTTAAATTTGCATGGAAATAAAGTTTTCACTGCAAATTTCATTGGAAAGTGCTTGTTATAAAATAACTGAGGATTGGAGAGCCTGGACTAGGTGAATCTGCTGTTCCCCTGGGTGGCTCAGCTAGCCAGGCAGAGACTGGAAGTACAGAGGAAGATAGGAAGTGGGTTTGTTAGCATTCGCTAGCTCATCTTCACCACTTTGCTTCTCATCACTGCCCAGGAGCCCAGAGTGAGCTTCAGAGAACATATACCCTAAGTGCTGTCTCCTGATCCAGTCACTCCAAAAGGAAATTTTCAATTGTGGAGGTAAGACATGTATGAGATGGCACTTCCTTGCTCCCAGAATTTCTAGAGTAACAGAAAGGAGGCTTGGAAGGGAGCACCACAGTTATTTATTTCAATAACTCCCACGCCTGAGTGCACCAACAATCACCTCCCAGGTTTCCTAAAGCCGCAGAGTCTGAGGTTCCAGCCCAGACCTTTTAAATCAGATTATCGTTGGCTGATATCTGATATAATCTGTATTTTTAAGCCCTCTCAGGTGATTCTTAAGCAGCTAGTGTGGCATTAACCCTCTAGTCTAAGCAGCCAGGCCTGACCTGAGGCCAGTGCAGTGGTTCAGCTGGTGCTGTAGCCACATCTGCTTTACCAACCTGGGGATGGGGAATCCTTATCTCCTGGAAAACATTTTTTAAAAAACAATGCCCTTCACACTTATTCACTGTACTGTTTGGGAACAGAGAATATCAGAATTTCAAGTGTTCTTAGGGACCCTAGCTTCCTGATGGGGGACCTGAGGCTGAAGAGGAGAGTATGTGTCTTTCTATAACACACATCGTGGTGAGGGCAGCACCAGGACTGAGCTGGAGCTTCAGGGCTCCAATACCCACCCTCCCTCAACACTTCCACAACAGTTTACAAATAAATAAATGGATGCAAACCTAACAAAGGTGGAAACAATAGGCCACCCAAAGGTGAGAACCCCAAAGTGACTCTGTTCCTGTCATGACCAAGCCCACAATGGCCTATGAGCGTCAGAACCATTAACCCATCTGGGGCAAGAAGGTAGGAGAGGCAGGGAACTCTTGCATGTGGGAACCTTTGTGACAAAGACCCAAGGCTCTCAATTCAGGGAAGGATTTGGGGTGAGGCACAACTCCCCTGAGCTGATGCAGCCACCAGGCAGGACCTGTGGCTTGGACAGAGAAGTGCAGGCTGGTTTCACCCCCTACCTCGGGTCACCAGCCATCCTAGTTTGCCTGAAATTCAGCAGTTTTTCAAGATGTGAGACTTTTCATGCTAAAACCAGGAAAGTCCAGGGCAAATCAGGATGGTTGGCCGTTCCCTACTCACCCCTCCCCTCCCGCCTTCCCGCAGGGCACAGCCTGTGTGGGCACAGGATGGCACCCCCAGAGGGAAGGTACATTCATAGTGCTTACAGCCTCTGTCACCAGGCTGACCTCACCCAAGGCTGACACAGCACTCGGTTCCAAAGCACAGGGCGGCTCACCTTCCCCCTTGCCATAGGAGGAGCTGGCGGTCCAGGACTTGGCCTCTACGTAGCCCAGCTCTCGGCAGACGACGTGGGCAGCGTGGATGGAGAAGTCGTCGTCGCACACGGTGCCCCACTGGCCGTTGTAGTACACCTCCACGCGGCCCTCGTTGTGCTTCCTCTTCTGCCCGGTCAGGCGCAGCTGGACCTTCGCCACATCGGCGGGCACCCGAGGCTGCTGGTACTCGGGCGCCGGCTGCTGGAAGTACTCAGGGTAGTAGGGCCAGCTGTCATACTGCGCCAGGCTCGGGGAGGGCAGCAGGGCCAGCACAGCCACACAGAGGCACAGGCAGGTCCCCTGGAGCTTCTCCATCCCAGTCTCAGCCCAGGATCCCACGGAAGGGTCCCTGGGCAGTTAGGAAGGGCAGGCGGGGCGCAGACAGCAGAAGCTTCCTGGAAGAGAGCACAGATGCGATGAGATGGGATGCACCGAGACCTGCAGAACACCCAGTGACCTCACACAGTCCTTTGCGTAGTACACAAAGCTCTCTCCTTCTGGACTCCATCCCAGCTCCGCTCCCACCTGCTGCCTCCACCGTGCAAGTCTAGGAGTTCCGGATACTTTGTCCTCCCGTTTT
>CAUYQV010190837.1:0-11051 GCA_963574575.1 Galagoides demidoff | reverse complement strand
CAGGCGCCCACCACAACGCCCAGCCATTTTTTGGTTGCAGCCATCATTGTTGTTTGGCGGGCCCGGGCTGGGGATTCGAACCCGCCACCTTAGGTGTATGTGGCTGGCGCCTTAGCCGATTGAGCCACAGGCGCCGAGCCTCTAAGGTCTTTTCATATATTGAATCTTCTCACTTCTCACAGCTCCACGGGGTAGGTACTATTACTATTACCATTTTACAAATGAAAATACTGATGTACACACTTGGTAAGGGGTGGCCTCAGGATCCCACCCCAGGCAGTCTGTTTACTGGTAAACACGGTGCCACACTCTCTAGTGCACCTTGGAACAACATCTGAACTTCGTCACGTCCTACAGGTCCTGGTGTGCCCCTGTGCACCCCACCTCTGAGCTCCCCTCAAAGCCGTCTTGGACCCTCTTCCTCATCAGTCCTGCACTTCCCTGAATACACCTAGTTTATGCCCAGATCCGAGCTTCTGAACTTGAGGATTCTTCTGCCTGGAATCGGGCATTCCTTTTCCAACCTTTTTCTAGTTTGTTCTACCATTTATCTCAGGTCCTTGCTCAAATGTCACCTCCTGAGAGAGGCCTGCTTGCTAAGTTTTTTCTTTAATATCTTCCCTGCTTCATCTTCTGTCACCCAAACTCCTGACTGTTTTCTTCCGATGACTGCAGTTAGTTTCATTATATATTTGCTCACTTGTTTTGTGTCTGAATTGCCTCTTGAATTTAGCAGTAGTGACACTTTCAGTAAGTCATTACTGTGTGTTTTACGTGTTTAATGTTTTATGTGTGGGGGATAGTACCACACCTCGCCTGTGTGATGAGTTGTATGAGCAGGTCCCTATTATACAGAAGAAGATATCCAGGCATAGTAAAGCTTTTGGACTTGCCCATGGCTCCTGGGATATGAAGTGGCTGACATTTGATACATTTTGTGGATTGTGAGAACACAAAGCAGGGGATGGTGATGCAGAAGGCCCAGCGGGAGGGCCCTGCGCCTCTGGGTGGCCCCCTGTGGCAGGCAGTGTGGCATGAGGAGAATAGGGGTGGAGCAGGGGAAGGCTCCAGTTGAGTGGATGACAGCACACACTTGCTGTCCTGCCCGGGGTGGGCGCCATGAGCCAGGGCCAGCGGGGTCCTAGACGGTCACTTTCCTGCTCCCCACTCAGACCCCGTATTGCTCCCCCGATCTGACCCAGGGGCCTGAGAGCCACACTTCTCCTCATGCCCTGGGAGCTGCTTTGGAATCTCCTCCCTCACGCTGGTTGGTTTGCAGGATCTGTTCCGGCCTCTGTCAGCCCTCGATTTTAACAGCCTTTAAAAATGCCTCTTATCAACTGTAGCTCATAATTCTTCCCCATCCACAAATTAAATGTCCTATATTTCCTTCACTGTTTGTTTTTCTAAGATTTATGGTGCTACAACTGAATAGCTTTTGAGTGTTTTTGCTTGCTTGTTTTGTGGGGATTGTGTTCTCCTTTAGCGTAAGTCCTGTGAGGACAGAAACTCCATCCTGTTCACTGCCACGACTCCGGTGACTGGGCTGCCCTCTCAGCACTTAGGTTTTGAGTCCGTGGATTGATGGGTAGATGAGGAGGTGAGCAGAGGAATGAAGAATTTCACATCTTTCCAGACTCCACTTAAGGATCGATCTCTTTCCCCTAAATCCTGTTAGAAAGATTCACCTGAACAAACGTTCTCCAGTATTGATGGTTTTGGTTTAGAGCAATTTAGATCGATACTGTGGAAGTTTAAGGCACAATAAAAGTCATGATTCCTGAAAACGAATGTTCTTGTTTATCTTCCCTGAAGTGAATGTACTTTGCCGCAGCCTTCTCAGACGTGTGCCGGGTCTGAAACACTTCCCGGTGCATTTCCAGGAGTGGGTGGTAACAACACTAGTAAATTTCTATTGACTGCATGGCAGAATGTTCCAGCAACTGTGCTTAATCTTTCTTTCATAGGTGCTATTTTATCATGACATTCTTTGGGGAAAAGTATCCCAGTCCCCATTTTTCACAGAAAGACTCTGAGTCCCAGAGAGTTTAACAAGGACCGAAGCGAATGTGCCTCTGACTTGAGGCTGCAGTTTGGTTGTTAATTTCACCTTTATCCTGTGAATAATTGGACTTCCCTATATTTGTATGATTTTTTTGTTATGGTCAAATAAGAATAAAATGCTTTTAAAAATTAAGAAAGGTCAATGGGTTAATGCTTTTATACTTTTTTTCGAAACCTAATACTATTTTTTTAAGTTCCACATGTCTTAAGTATCTATCAAGCAATTAGTTGCTATATTAAGTCTGTTTAAGCAAAACAGACCTGCTTTACAGAGGCCTTGGTTTAGTACAGGGGCATTTATTATGCAAATAATCACACACAGTCACTTCCCTCTGCACTAACTAATGTCATGACACTAAGAGATACACTTGGCCGTGTTGGGGGATCAGAGAAGGCTTTCCAGGGACAGGAGATGCCTGAACTGAGCAGTGGAGGCTGAGCTGGAGACATCTCGGTCAGTGGGAAGGGAAGCACTATTCCAAGCAGAAGGGACCACATGGTGACACGGTGATGGGAAAGGCCATGACAGAGAAGGTGGCATGGTGACAGGACAGGCTGGGAACCGTGAGCCAGGGAGCAGGAGTGATGTGAGGATGGAGGGGCAGGAAGGAACAAACTGGCTTTGAGGACTTTATCAGGGATTTGCTTTTCTTTATCCTAAGAATGGAAAGATATGGGAGAGTTTTGAGCAAGGAGCAGCTTTGCATGTTGGAAATAGTTTTCCTGGGCAAAATTGTCAAGTGACAGTCCCCACAGGAGACAGGCTGGGGAGAATCTTGTCACAGAGGGGACAGGTTTGTTGGTGATTGAGGTAGAGAGAGGCAGGATCAGTTAGGAGGCCTTCCCCACGGAAGTGAGGGGAGAGGGTGACTGAGGGTGGCTCCAATTTCTGCTTTAGCAAGGGGCAGGGTCGTAGAAGCTTCTGGGATGTAAAATACAGAATGTTGAAAGATAAACTGTCTTTTTAATTGTTTTTTAATTCTTAGTGTTGATAGAGCTGATTTTTTTTATAGATTTTATTTTTTATATATTTTTTAGACTATCTCGCATCACAGTAGTATAATTTGTTACAGCCGATGAGCCCACACTGACACATCACTATCACCCACAGTCCGTGTTTCCAGGAGGGGTCAGTCATTTATGTTTCCAGGAGGGGTCAGTCGTCCATGTTTACATGAGGGGGTCAGTCATTTATGTTTCCAGGAGGGGTCTGTTGTCCATGTTTCCATGAGGGGTCAGTTGTCCATGTTTACATGAGGGACCAGTCGTCCATGTTTACATGAGGGGTCAGTCATCTATGTTTACATGAGGGGTCTGTTATCCATGTTTACATAAGGGGGTCTGTCATCCATGTTTGCATGAGGGGTCTGTCGTCCATGTTTCCAGGAGGGGTCTGTCGTCCATGTTTCCAGGAGGGGTCAGTTGTCCATGTTTCCATGAGGGGTCTGTCGTCCATGTTTCCATGAGGGGTCAGTCGTCCATGTTTCCATGAGGGGTCTGTCGTCCATGTTTCCATGAGGGGTCTGTCGTCCATGTTTCCATGAGGGGTCTGTCGTCCATGTTTGCATGAGGGGGTCTGTCGTCCATGTTTCCATGAGGGGCCAGTTGTCCATGTTTCCATGAGGGGCCAGTTGTCCATGTTTGCATGAGGGGTCAGTTGTCCATGTTTACATGAGGGGCCAGTCATCCATGTTTCCGTGAGGGTCAGTCGTCCATGTTTATAGGAGGGGTCAGTCATGCCTGCTGTTGTGTGTCCTGTGGGTTTAGACCCATGTGTCTGGTGTGTGTCCACTATCATGACATCTTACAGAATATTTTCACAGCCCTGAAAATTTTCTGTGCCTTCCATATTCATTCTTCCTTCTCCTCTGACCATAGCGAACACTTATATTTTTACTGATCCATCGTTTCACTTCTAATTAAATATCATGTAGTTGGAATCAGTATGCTTTGTCAGATGGACTTCTCTTTGTTAGTGATATGCATCTAAGTTTTCCATGTCTTTTCATAGTTTGATCACACATTTCTTTTGAAAATATATACATGACGTGTCATATATTTATGGAGGCACAGGGTGTATCTCGTTACTTGCATAGAATGTATAATAATCAAATAGGAGAGTTGGGGTATCCATCCCTGTGGGTATTTATCATTTCTCTGTGTCAGGACTTCTTGAGTTTTCTCTTTTAGCCACTTTGAAATGCACAAGGTATTGTTGATCTTGTTTCTTTCCAGTGCTGAATAATGTTCCGTTATCTGGAGGTAACGTAGTTTATGCACTCACCTACTGAGGGGCATCCTGGTTTGCTCCTGAGCTCTGGCGATTGTGAACAGAGCTGCAATGAACATTTGTGTTCAGACTTTTATGTGCACATACATTTTCAACTCCTTTGAGTAAATACCAAAGAGTGGTGATTACTGGATTGTATCGGAAGAATATATTTATTTTTGTAAGAAACCACTCAGCTGCCATCTTGAGTGGCTGTGCCGTTTACATTTTCTCCAGTCATGAATGCGGGTTCCTGTTACTCTATGTGCTCACTGGGGTTTTGAAGTTTAGCTATTCTAAAAGATATGTAGCAGTGCCTCATTGTTTTAATTTTCATCTCTCTGATGATGTATGATAAGGGAAAGTTTCTCATATGCTTACTTGCCATGTGTATGCTTTTACGGATGAGATGTCAGTCAAGAACTTTGGCCCATTTGTAATTGGGTTATTTCATTTTTGTTGAGTTAAGAATGTCTTTGTATGTTTTAGATTCCTTTATCAAATATGTCTTTTGAAAATATTTTCTTCCACTCTGTGGTTTGTCTTTCCATTTTCTTGGCAGTTATCTTCTTCTGAGCAAAAAGTTCTAACTTCAACGAAGTCTGGTTTATCAGTTCCTTCCTTCATGGATAGTGCCTTTGGTGTCATGTTACATAAGGTCATTGCCAGGTCTCAGGGCATCTAGAAAATGCTGCGTTCCTTGCAGATGGACAGGAGTGTTTAATCGAGGGGGTGGGCTTCCCCTGCACTTGTCCCCAAACGACTTACAGAGGGCCAACTGACAGCGGCTGTGAGGCCAAAACAGCAAATTTCATGGTTTCCTTTGCACCACGGTGTTGACTGAAGAAAACTGAGCCTAGAGGAACAGGCCATCTGGGAAGGGTGCTGGTCATTGATTCTGGATCCAGCTGGGCAATCATTGGCAGCTGCCCAGGCAGGTGATACTGAGACTCTCAGATGGTGGTTGGAGATTTTGCTCAGACACAAGAACCTTGAAAATAGTCCTTTAGTACCCTGGTGAGTGCCGGGCCCTGGACTTGAAGGTGGAGCCACAATTCTGCAGCTGGTGCTTGGGGTGCATTCTCCGTATTGCTGAGCCTCTGTTTCCTCTGTGATCTGGGTTTTCACAACAGCCTGACTTTCTTCTAGCCTCTAGGCCCTGTATCGGATGTGCGGGTTCTCAGATGTCAACCATAAACTGTTGTCTATTAAAAAAATAGTTGCTTTTCCTAGAGAGTGCTCATCTTTCCCTCAGGGATAATTAAGGTCCCCAGTCTAAGCCTCAGGCACTCATTTGATAATTTTTGAGTATGTATTTTGTTTAAAGCACAGATCTAGGTCACAGGAAATGGCCCACATGGTTTTCCTGTGGTCTGTGCCCTCAAGAAGCCACAGAACCACGGAGGGGGAGCGGGAGGAGGTGAGTGGTGATAAAACGACACTAAGTTGAGTGAAATGGAAGGTGGACGTGTGAGCCGAGAGGAAGGGTGAAGACAGTGCGCAAGGCAAGGGCAGGGATGGGTCTTTAATAATAATGGTGATGTACATCACTGTCATACGAACATTTAAAACAACGCTTCAGAAGAAGAGACTGCTGTGATTAGCTTATACATGAAGAGAACTGGATAAGCAATTTGCAAGTGCTTGAATAAACATCTGTCTGAATCTGGAGACCATGCTACTTATAGCTACGCTGACTTCTGCCTTCCATCTGGGAAATATCTCCATAGAAGAGGTGGCATTTAAAAAGTTACTGAGAACAGGCAGGATTTGAGAGGAAGATGAGGCTATCGATTTGTTCACTGTGTGCCCCGCCTGCCAAGCTCTCATTAGAAGCCTAGAACTGTGATGAATAATGTGGTCTCCAACCTTGGAGCCGTCCATGACTAGTGACAGAAAGATGCACAGAGCAGTTCTAATAAAGCCGCTGCAACCAGGGCAGAGAGGAGGGGGCAGTGTCCTGTCTGCAGCACGGGGGGCAGGACTTCTGAGGAAGAGAAACATACACAGGTCTTTACAGAGGAGAAGTGGGGAAAAGTCTGTGGTAGGAAAGAGAATGTTTGGAAATGTTTCTAGGTTGCCTGTTTTGGGCAAGCACTGTACTAGGACTTCTGGAAAGTTTCCATAAGTAGCCAGGTCTAAGCACAGAGCCACTGGGATACGGCACGGCCGAAGTCACAGCACTCACCTACCCTCCTACTCCCCCGAGAGTTAAGAAATTACTCAAGCATTTAACAATAATGTTAATGTAGTGTGAACCATAAACACTTCCATTGTCCAATTCCATACTCTTGATGACCCTGTAAATAAAGTTTATAGCTCCATTTTACAGAAAACCTAGTGATTAAAAAAAAAATGATGTTCTTATAATAGGCAAAAATGAAGGCACTAATTGAAGCCTCTCGGTTCTCCTTCTGCGTCCGGTGGGCAGGATCAGCTCTCACTTTCCCCATATCTGACATATCTTTCCCCATTTCTTGACATATCTGTATCACTGACCAAAGGGCAAGATTCCACAGCTGCTACAATTGAGGAAATCATAACATTTATTTGAAGAAAGAAAATTACTATTAGATCTTTCTCAAGAGCAGAGATTGCCTTGTGTCCACTGGTCCTGCCCCAGCCCCGGTCTTCTCACTTAGTGTTTTTAATGGAGTGTGTGCCCTGGGGGAGGGAGGTGTTGAGAAAAGAGTGATGGTATTTTCTGGGTTCCCAGGGGTGTTGAGCAGTAAATGCAAAGGATCCAGAGGTGAGAACATTCACTGCAATCTGGGATAGTCAGAGAAAGCTTACAGAGGAGGAGAGCGTTTAAAATCGGCCGGATCTTACATTGACCCTTTGAATCCCTACTCCTTGGAGTGTGAGCACCAACAACTGGTTAGTCATGTACAGTCAGCTCCGACTGTGGGCTGGAGCTACAGGGGTAAGTGCAGAAGTTCAGGTGAAGTGTCCCAGGATCTTTAACCCCAAGACATGTGGTTAAATTCCTCTGCATTCGCTGAGTCTGGAGTTGGAAGTGAATTACCTGGCTCGGCCAGGACTAGATCTGAGTCACAGTGACCCACCAGAAACCAGATCATTCACTGAGCTGAGCCTGTAAAGCTTACAAGCCGACTGGCAAGAGCCTGGCGGTGTCAGGGGCCTGAGCAAGGTGGAGCTGGAGAGAGCAGAGCCGGCCCCCGAGGGAGCCCCAAGTCCACACACAGACTGTATCTGCAGCACTTGCCACAGTGAACCAGCAATGGGGGCGGGAGCTGGACTTGGGAAGGGAAGCACGTCTGCTAGTGGCCTAGAAGACAGGAGCTCAGGTCACACTGGGCTGCCACTGGAGTTTAGAGTGACTGTGATGAAAACACACGGCAGATTGCCGTGGGGTTGACCTGCTCATGGCTTGGGAGTATCTAGATCATTTTAAACAGGGCAACATTCAGCCCGTGCATCTGGTATATGCAGTTCCGACAGCCACTGCCCCGAGCTTTCCAGTCCTTCTGCCCCCACCATGGTGTGCAGTCACCATGGCCGCCCTCTTAGACTCCACGTTGTCTTCACTCCACAGAGGAAGGGCCTGCCTGGGGGCCTGCTTACGCCATGTGCCTGGCTTGCATTCTGCCTGGTTGGTATCTGTGTGGACCAACCTTGAACATCCTGCCCAGGCTCTAGACTGCAAGTGCAGCCCAGGTGGGCCCTGATGGACAGAGGGAGGCACCCCGAGAGGAAAGGCGGGCAGAGCAGCAGAGTCAGAAAAGTCCATTCAAGGATGGGGCGGGGAGGGCTGCGCTATTCTGATCTCTTCCAGGACCCATCAGGCTTGGCTTAGCCGCTGCAGGGGGGCTGGCCCCACCGGAGGGATCCTTTCTCTCTGTGGAAAAGGCAGAGTGACCGCCTAGTCTCACCTGCCCATCAGTGGTTCTCTAGCTCCCCACTATATTTTTAGTTACAACCTCCCCTATTTTCTGTGGCCTATGATTAAGGCCAAGGTCACCGTGGGCTTGAGGACTGCTCTGTGCTCCATGGAACATCCTGGAGACCATTGCTGGGAGGGGACACTGCGGCTCTGAAAATTATTTGATTAGCTGCCAATTGTAACTATACTTAGTCCTCCTTGCGAAGCATGTGGGGAGACAGATGGCTTAGGGAAGGCTGAACCACATAAACAGGGCTCTCTGCCTCCCGTTTGCTGAGTCTCCTGATGACTTATTAACAGGACGGGTTTCAGGATTAGAAGATGGAGCCTTGCTAATACGCATCTCAGAAAACCCCACGGTGCATGCTTCTGGCATGCTTTGTGCTGGCGTTTGCAAGGGAACATGGATCGATGTGGACTCCGGGTCGTCGTGAGGACAGCAGGAGACAGAGACAGCCTCAGTGCGCTGCCTGCCCCATCTGAGATGCAGTTCACTTCCACAAATGTTATTAAACACCACTGCCAAATTCTCAGCGATCGGGTCACTTGGAGCTTTGGTCGGTCAGGCGTTCTATAAATATTTGTCCAGCCTGCACACCACACAAAGCCTCGGCTCTGTGCTGTGTCCTCTGTGCCACTGCAGCAGCCGTCACAGAGATCATTCAGGGCCAGGGAAACCACAACAGAGAATTTAGACTTTTGTTGGAAATGAGGGGGGGCTGGTTAGTGACGCCTGGTTTATATTTCATATTAGTAGACTAACGGCGGTAAAAGTAGAAGCAAAAAGTGAGGTTTTCAATATTCAACACTGAGAGAAAATTAGACAAGGAGATAGGATCAGATTCCTCTGAACCACAGTTTGAGTGAGAATCCACAGAAATTGCTGAATGGGGAGAGGAAGTGAGGGAAAAGGAAGAATTAACTAAAATGACCAGGGGACATTCTACCATGACTGGTAAGATTGGGGGAGGAGTGCCTTTGGAGAACACAATCGCAGATTCCATCCTGATATGGTAGGTTCACAGTCTATATTTGACATCAAAGGAGTAGTGTCCAGTGGGCAAAGGAAGGCACATGCCCACTCGGGAGAGAGACAGGGCTGGCGTTATTCATTTGAGAGGTCTTGGCTCCTAAGTGGTATATAAGGTCTTGGAAGTGGCTGTGATCTAGGGAGAGTTTACTGGGACCCGCAGTTGGGGTTCTGCAGGAGGCTCCAGGGAAGAATACGGGGCTGAGGGAGGTGAGAGGGAGCTGAGACCTGAGCTACCCCCATGAGCAGGTGCCCTGGGCGGGAGGAGGCACCTTGCTCCTGTTGTTACTGTCAGGGAAAAAACAGGCTGGTGAGGTACAACCTCACCCAGAGTCTCTCAGCTCTTAAACGGGGGATTAGAAGTGTTCCCTTTTCTCCACATCCACGCCAGCATCTCTGGTTTTGGGATTTTGTGATATGGGCTAATCTTACTGGAGTTAAGTGATATCTCAATGTAGTTTTGATTTGCATTTCTCTAATGATTAAGGATGGTGAGCATTTTTTTCATAGATCTGTAGGCCATGAGCCTATCTTCTTTGGTGAAATTCCTCTCCAAGTCCTCTTCAAGTCCTTTGCCCACCCTGAGATGGGTATTATTCTTGCTATTACGTTTGAGTTCTCTATGGATTCTGGTTATTAAACCTTTGTTGGAGACATAACCTGCAAATATCTTCTCCCATTCTGAGGGCTGTCTGCTTGCTTTACTTACTATGTTCTTGGCTGTGCAGAAACTCTTTAATTTGATCAGGTCCCAATAGTGTATTTTTGATGTTGCTTCAATTGCCCACGAGGGGTGCTTCTCACAAAATTTTCACTCAGGCCGATTTCTTCAAGTGTTTTCCCTACACTTTCTTCTAGTATTTTTATGGTTTCATGTCTTAAGTTTAAGTCTTTAATCCAGTGAGAGTCTATCTTAGTGAATGGTGAAAGGTGTGGGTTCAGTTTCAGTCTTCTACAGGTTGCCAGCCAGTTTGCCTATCACCATTTGTTAAATAGGGAATCTTTTCCTCACTCAATATTTTTAATTGGCTTGTCAAAGATCAGGTAACAGTAGGTAGCTGGATTCATCTTTTGGCTAGGGTGACCATATTTTAACATTTGTAAAGCAGGACAACATGGCTGTGGGGCGGGTGGGGGTGGGGCTGGGCAGGGCCTGACAACACAGTTTAACATTATAAAATTAACAAAATATAATAATATAAATTATTATAATAATTTAAATAATTATTTAATATATAATATAAAACTCATATTCTGGTGAAATAGCCAAATGGCAGCCGAAAACCATATATTCCCTTCCTGTTCTCCCACCCATTCGTGCATTCGTTCCAAAAATCGGGACTTTTTTAAAACGCCGCAGGATGTGGGACAAATTGTTAAAAAGTGGGACTGTCTCTCCAAAAGTGGGATGTCTGGTCACCCTACTTTTGGCTCTCTATTCTGTTCCATACATCTACCTCTCTATTTTTGTGCCAGTATTATGCTGTTTTAATCACTACCGATTTATAGTATAATCTGAGGAGCGTGATTCTTCCTGCTTTGTTTTTATTCCCAAGTAATGCCTTGGCTATTTGAGGTTTTTTTTGATTCCATATAAAATGAAGTATTATTTTTTCAAGATCTTTGAAATATGACAGTGGAGCTTTATTAGGGATTGTATTAAAATTATATATTGCTTTGGGTAATATGGACATTTTAACAGTGTTGATTCTTCCCAGCCATGAGCATGGTATGTTTTTCCATTTGTTAAAATTTTCAGCTATTTCTTTTCTTAGAGTTTCATA
>CAUYQV010190831.1:0-22633 GCA_963574575.1 Galagoides demidoff | reverse complement strand
AAAAAAAGAATAAAATAAATGCTCTTCAAATTAGTTGAATTTCAGTAGATCTTCAATGTACTTATTTTCTGTTGTCTAATAGAACAATGGATACCAGGGCTATCCTAGGAAACTTATCTTTAAAATGGAACTACATGATTTGGTTAGTTAAATATTGTAATCCAGGTCTGTGGAAAAATGAGACACAAATAACTTATGGTATATGGTGGCTAGTTGCAGTACACACATGATGAGGAGCATGTGTAGGAATTTATAGTAAGGGTTAAACTTGCAGCACAAATCAAATGTTCAACACCCCAGGTCTCTATGCTAAAGGCACTGATGAGGAAGAAGCAGGACCCTGCAACATTGAAACAGACATGAATGCAGCTAAGGATTTTGAAACTTCAAATTCCCCTTGCCTTATTCCATCCTAAAAAAAAAAAAAAAAAAAAAAAATTAGTCCACCCTCAAGAACTGGTTGCACCTGGAGCAGTTAGCATCAAAAAATGATAAAATTATTTGCAGAACTAGCTCCTCCTCCTCTCCTTCCTTCCATATCTATAACAATGATCATATCTCAACAAATTGCAGACAGTGAGGCACACGGTTTTTACAGAAGAGAATCTATAACACCGAGTGAGTTAAAAATCCCTTACAAGTCTTAACTGGTGAGCATCTTGGGATTATGTGTGGCAGTTCATTCTAAGTGTCTTAGACCACAGATATAATTTAGGACTCATTAGGTTCTAATTAATTGGCATGTATACATGCATATCAATTTCAGAATTTTTTGTGTAGCCTTGAGCACTCATGCATGGCATTAATATTCTGTGAAGCTTGCTAATCTAAGCCCTCTCTCAACAAAGAGTTATACTTAATGAGGTTGAAAAGTAGAAACTTCCTTGTTGTACTCTTAAAAAAAAAGTACTAATTCTTAAGGAAATAGACTTAGAATGAATCTAATAGTTAGAATCTCCTCAGCCATTGCCTAACCTCATCTGCTTGGGATGTCTGAGAAGACATCCCTTCAACAAAATATTAAAAATGCCTTCATTAGAGAGGCATAAACATTCTTGATGACCTCTCTGGTGGTTATATTTTGTATGCCACAGATAATAGTGAGAGATGTTTCAATGAAAGTTGTCTCTAAGATCTCAATGGTAGTAAAGGGTTCTAAAGTGCTGGAATGTCTTAACACAATAACTAAGTAAATGCCATGAAGGCTATGTTAGCCAGTGTGACAAAAATATTTCAAATTGTATATAAAACTGGCATGTTGTACCCCATGATTGCATTAATATAGACAGCTATAATTTAATAAAAAAAAATAAGTTGGAAGGTTAAAAAAAAAATAAAGTGTTTGAATGCAGGTGGAGACATCCAAGCATCAGAGGTGTGTGCCACTACACAACACAACACAGAGAGAAAATGCTCACAGTGTTGTGACAGGAATTTGTGGCTATCGTGAATTACTCATGGACCCAGAAATGAAATAATTTCATCCATAGAAGTCCACTTACATGCTTCATGACATATATGGCATGATAAAGTCTAGATTTTTAGGACAAAATCCAATCTATTTACCATTTTAGAAATTCACAGCTTAGTTTATCACACCTAAATCAGTATAAGACTCAGAGCCCACTTCATAATAAAGGTTGAGGCTGATCAGTTTAACAACAACAACAACACAAATCTGTATTGGGTTCCCCAAATACACCCATTACCATTTATCAGGTACAGAAAAGGAAGTAACCATACTGCTGAATTTATTAGTGCTTGATTTTGAACTCATGCTTGTCCTCAGAGATCAAAAATACCATAATGTTCCACTGGTCAGAGTGAGCCTAGGATTTTTGTAGAAGTAGTTTCAAACATACGGTAGAAATTAAATCTTAGAGTAGGCAGAATTCTCATATCCATTCCCTAATATATGAAAAGAAGACTATTAAGGCAGGAAGAACCAAAGTAAGGCATCTGCATCTGTTCCCTCCCTGCAGATAGTAAACCAAAATGCCACATCCCTGGAGAACAGAGATTAGTGCCACCATCAAGAATTTGAGAAATACAAGAGTTATGTTTCCTGGCATAACACCATGTAGCTAACCTATTTAGTCAGTGCAAAAGCCTGCAGGGTCACGGAGAATGACAGTATTTAAAACTTAATCAGGTGCTGATGCCTGTCACAGCTATGGGTCCAGATGGGGTATCTTTACAAGCACAACTCAAAACAGCTTTTAGCACCTGCTATGGAGCAAATAATTTATTTCCTATTAAAGTCAGTAAGCAAAATTATAAGCAGGTTGCATTTACATGTCAAAGACGATGATATAATTTTCTGTCTTGCCAGAGGGCTGCCAACCCGTCAGCTTACTTTTACAATACAGTATATAAGAAGTGTGTTTGCTAATTATCTGGCGTTCCAGAAAAGTTACTTAGTGATCTAAATGACCAAGTTTAATTAATGCCTACTTCACTTCATCTTAACATTTATCTCCGGGGCGGGCCGAGGGCCCCGCTGCCGGCTTCTGAGCGGTCACATCCCGGGTCGGAATTTGAAAGATTAAAAACTCTGGGCGGAGAGGGCGGCGGCGTTGAATGTGTGGCAGAAGCGCTGCGGGTCGCGATTTCTCCGCACCAAGAATTACCCGGGCCGCGGGTCCCCGCGGAGCCCGGAGCGTAACGCCCGGGGCGGCGGAGCCTGGGATCTGGGCTCCGAAGCGGGGCCGGCGTTCGGCGGCGGCGTCTGCTGCTTCGAGCACGTGCCGGGCGGGGACCCGGGCGACGGCGACGTGCAGCTGGCCCTGCTGCGCGGGGAGCCGGGCCTGCACGTGGCTCCGGGCACCGAGGACCAGGACCCCCGCCTGGCGCTGGACCCCTGCCTCAGTGACGAGAACTATGACTTCAGCTCTGCCGAGTCAGGCTCCTCGCTGCGCTACTATAGCGAGGGTGAGAGCGGCGGTGGAGGGAGTTCCTTGTCCTTGCACCCGCCACAGCAGCCGCCGCTGGTCGCGACGAACTCTGGGGGTGGCGGGGCGGCCGGAGGGGGCCCCGGGGAGAGGAAGTGGCCCCGGCCGGGCGGCCTGGCCGCCCGCCACCGTTACGAGATGGTGACGGAGCTGGGACCGGAGGAGGTGCGGTGGTTCTACAAAGAGGACAAGAAGACCTGGAATCCCTTCATCGGCTACGACTCGCTCCGCATCGAGCTCGCCTTCCGGACACTGCTGCAGGCTAGGGGGGCCCGGCCCCAGGCCAAGATCCGGGACGACGACCATGAGTGCGGCACGGCCTCCCCTGCGGGCCCGGCCTCCAGCTCCGAGGAGGAGGACGACGAGGACCGAGCCTGCGGTTTCTGCCCGCGCACCGCGGGGCACGAGCCCGAGATGGTGGAGCTGGTGAATATCGAGTCCGTGTGTGTGTGGGGCGGCCTCTACGAGGTGGATGTGACCCAGAGAGAGTGCTACCCTGTGTACTGGAACCAGGCTGATAAAATACCAGTAATGCGCGGACAGTGGTTTATTGATGGTACTTGGCAGCCTCTGGAAGAAGAAGAAAGTAATTTAATTGAGCAAGAACATCTCAGTCGTTTTAGGCGTCAGCAGATGGAGGAAAATTTTGATATTGAAGTGTCAAAATCCATATATGGAAAAGGTGCTATTCATAGTTTCAAGCTGAGCCGAAACCACGTGGAGTGGCACAGTATGGATGAAGTATATCTTTACAGCGATGCAACAACATCTAAAATCGCGAGAACGGTCACCCAGAAACTGGGGTTCTCGAAAGCGTCAAGTAGTGGGACGCGGCTGCACAGAGGCTACGTGGAAGAAGCCACCCTGGAGGACAAACCGTCCCAGACGACCCACATTGTGTTTGTCGTGCATGGCATTGGGCAGAAAATGGACCAAGGAAGAATTATCAAGAACACAGCCATGATGAGGGATGCTGCAAGAAAGATAGAAAAACAGCATTTTTCTAACCATGCAACACATGTTGAATTTCTCCCGGTTGAGTGGCGGTCAAAACTAACTCTTGATGGAGACACTGTGGATTCCATCACTCCTGACAAAGTGCGGGGCTTACGGGACATGCTGAACAGCAGTGCCATGGACATAATGTATTATACCAGCCCACTCTACAGAGATGAGCTAGTTAAAGGCCTTCAGCAAGAGCTGAACCGATTATATTCTCTTTTCTGTTCTCGGAATCCAAACTTTGAAGAAAACGGGGGTAAAGTCTCAATTGTGTCCCACTCCTTGGGCTGTGTGATCACGTATGACATCATGATGGGCTGGAACCCGGTCCGGTTCTATGAGCAGCTGCTGCGGAGGGAGGATGAGCTGCCTGACGAGGGCTGGCTGAGCTGCGAGGAGCGCCACCTGCTGGGCGAGCTCTTCCTGACCCGGCGGCGGCTGAGGGAGATAGAAGAACAGGTGCTTGAGCTGAAGACGCCTGTGACACAAGCACCGGCCTTAAAATTTAAGGTTGAGAACTTCTTCTGCATGGGGTCCCCACTGGCGGTTTTCTTGGCATTGCGTGGCATCCGCCCTGGAAACACTGGAAGTCAGGACCATATTTTACCTAGAGAGATTTGTAACCGGCTACTAAATATTTTTCATCCTACAGATCCAGTGGCTTATAGATTAGAACCTTTAATACTGAAACACTACAGCAACATTTCACCCGTCCAGATCCACTGGTACAATACTTCGAATCCTCTACCTTACGAACATATGAAGCCAAGCTTTCTCAACCCAATAAAAGAACCTACCTCAGTTTCAGAGAGTGACAGTGTTGCTACCATACCGAGCCCTCTGACCTCGTCTGTCCTGTCCCACCGGCACTCCGGAGAGTCCATAATGAGTATCGGCAATGCGAGCATCCTGGTGGAGCTGGATCACAGGATCGACTTTGAGCTCCGAGAGGGCTTCGTGGAGAGCCGCTACTGGTCAGCCTTCACGTCGCACACTGCCTACTGGTCGTCCTTGGATGTGGCCCTCTTTCTTTTAACCTTCATGTACAAACATGAGCACGATAATGACACAAAACCCAATTTACATCCAATCTGAACTCCTGAAGGACATTAATGGCCCCAAACTGATTTTTTCTGTTAAAATGTGTGTGTGAAGTTATGGAGAATTTGGGGTCAAGTATTTTTCAGTTTTGTTTAAGGCAGGAAATATTTGAATTCAAAAGCACTTTATTTTATTTTTTTAAACAAACACGTTTCCAGTCCTAAGGAAGTTTCTAGTTTCCATCCTTTTGATCATGAGTCTGACAGAACCCCCTCTAGAGAATCAAGCAGGACCTTAGGAAGGAAGGATGGTTTAGGTGAGCCGGTGGCAAGGCTGTGGATCACAATCTAATCTCTCCCCAAATAAAAGCATATTAATGGGTTGATTCTAATGTACTAACCAAAACATTGTTTTACATTGAAAATGGTCAGAGTCCATTGTATTCCATGTAAAGACCGCAGGTGGGATCATTGTTTTAGATTTCTACCAAAGCTTCCATTCCACATCCCTTTGAAAGAGGAAAATAACAGGTTTAAAGTGTTCCGAATTTAACTTGTTTAGAAAAAGAAGAACAATATTTGAATTACCATATTTATAATTTATTGCCTCTGACTAATTGCTTAATTTCAGTGTATGAAACATTACATTGTTAAATATTTTCTTATAATTTAAGGACCACATTTATTTTCTATACATTAAGACCCTTTTTTCTCAGAACTCCATCTTTGTACTCTTCGGATGAATAGACACTGTGGCATATTTCAGTGTTTCTTCTCTTGATTTCACATTAATAACAGTAGTTCAGTTTTTTAATGAAGTTTTTCTAGACTTGACATGGAGTGCTTCATAATGGGTACATTTCACTAACTTTATTAGAAAATTAATGTCTTTGGAGTAGGGAGTATGACAGCTGTCTTCAGTGTACAGACACTGTGTGCGAAACAGTTTATATACACAAAGGGATGGAATGCCACTAACATTGGATTTTTAAAAGTGCCTGAGAAACCATCCTGATACAGGCACAGTAAGTCAGGGCTCTGAGGTGCTGGGCTTTCCTCAGCTGTAATTGTTACCACAGTGATTTTCATCTGAGAGGCACAAAGTGGAAGAGGGTGCACCAGTCATCCGAGGTGAGTGAACGATTGTCACTCTCGGCAGGTGTTAACACCCGAGCATGGATGTGCCTTGCATGGCGGCGCAAAGTGGAAGAGGGTGCACCCAGTCATCCGAGGTGAGTAGATGAGTGTCACTCTCCTGGCACGTGTATGTGCCTTGCGTGGGGTGACCCCGATGGCCCTTCTCTGCTGCTCAGTGACTGGGTCAAACATGACCTCTGGGTAATTTGCAAACAACAGAAGTTGCGGTTCAGAATTTGGAAAAATGACTGTGAAGCGAACCTACTACCCTGCTTGATTTCTGTACCTTGGACTGGCACCGAGCAGGTACTTGGAGGGGACGAGTGGCCTCTGTCACACCCAGCCTCACTCCCGGTGGCTCCCGTAGGCTCCATTACAGCGCCGTCTCTGCGCGTCCTGCAGGGAAGGTCTCGGCTTCCCAGTAGTCAGTCAAACTGGAGCAAAGTCGGCCAGTTGTATATCTCTCCTCCTCGTTTCTTTGTAAGATGATGGGGTCTGTGGCTCACTGTGGGTTTGACTGAGCACCGTTAGTACTGTTGGCTATTTTGGCCTCACTGAATTTGCACAACATAAAGCACTTCTTAATGTTTAAAAAACCAAGACTCCATGGCCAAGTGGTGACTCGCTAGGAAACCCTGGCTACCCAAGGCTTTTGATGCAATCTTAGCAAAGCTAGAGCAATCTCTTTTGAATTCAGAGATTCCTAGGAACGCAGGTCATTGTCACGCTCTGTTCATTTTGTAGGTCTCCTTCAGGTCTCAGGAAAATCACAGGCACATTAAGTGACCATGTCGGGAAACACGTACTTGAGCACATGTTGCCATCAGTGGTTTGACACTCAGATACATACAGACTTGAAGTGATTCATTCCTGAATACTAGATTGTGAAGAGCCCTTTTTACCTGAGAAGAATGAAATTCATGTCAAAGTTTTTAATTTGCTATCATTGAGTAAAAAGAAAAATGTGTTCCCAATGCATTGGGATATGTCTGCTTCCTTTTTTTTTTCAAATATTGAGAAAACAAAGTCAAACTTAACCAGTTTGAGTTTATTTTGATTCTTAGAAGAAACAATATTCAAAACCCCTTTTCAAAATAAGATGGTCTGGACCTCTGGACAGGTGTTTTGGTTTCAATTCATTATGTCGTCAATAGAGGTGGAGATTTTGGTTTCCCTGATCTGTCTCTGCATGTTATCATGGGATGTACTTGTAAATACTCATTCATATACAGAGTATGTGTAATTCTGGCTTGACTTAGAAGCTAAGTCAGTTACTAAGTAACATTTTGCAACTTTATTCCAGCAAGTACCAAATCAGCCAAAAGTTTTGTTTTTGATACCATCAAAATTTTATTCTCTAAAAAAAGAAAAACATTTATCGCTTATAATTAATAATTTTATAATGAAATGGCTTAATTTCTTTCTGATTATTAAAATGCTTAAAGACTTCTTTGTCAATGGTTCTAACAATATTGATCTAAAATCTGCATTCATTTACTATGATAAGAAAATAGATATTTTACAAATTAAAAGTCAAAGGAAAAATTAGATTCTCAAGACCACTAAAAGAAGAATGTCTATTTATAAACTGATTATTTTAAAATCTCTCTTTTAGCTTATGAATCTGAAAGAAAAGCCCTGTTTCACTAAAAATAGCACAGGTAAAGCATGTGAGAAGCTGTCATTCAGAATCTTGTCCCCTTTTTTCTAGCTCCTTGATCTTGAAATTTCTTTTTTACCAATTTCTTTTAAACTCACTTTCAGTGTATCCTTAAGAGAAAAGGTATATTCTTATTGCCTGCTATCTGGCAAATTAAAATTCATTCATTTGTAATAATGATTATTTAGTTTATACTGTGCATGTAGTTTAGGATATGTCAATGGAAAATAAGCCACACTCTATAAAATAATTAAAAGAAGTTTATTCTGAGCTAAACTTCAGGACCAGGACCCAGAGCCTCACTCTTGAAGTCTTGAGCAAGTGCACTTGTTAGGGTAGAGTTACAGTTGGTTTTATACATTTCATGGCGACTAGAATTATGGGTAAAGTCATAAATCAATACATAGAAGGCATATATTAGTTTGGACAAAAAAAGTTGGAACATCTCAAAGCAGGGTGCTTACCGGTTATAGGTGGATTTAAAGATACTTCAGTTAACAATTGTCTCAAAGAGTTAGGCTTTGTCTAATAGAACAAGAATGAGCAAAAAGAAATGCTTGAGTTAAGACAAACTTGCCAGGCAAATTCCCAGACTCAAGTGGTTTGTTGCATATACTGAGGACCTACAGGTGTATCTTCAACAGACTTAGGCCTATTATTGAGTCACAAAAACATCAAAAGAAGGGAGGGGTACCAGATAAGGCATGTCTGACCACCTTTCTCATGGCCAACAATTCAGTTTTAGGGTACGATATCCCCTTGGCCAAGAAGGGGCCCCGTCCGTCGGTCAGCTGCTGGAGGTGAGGAGCCTTAATTTTTATTTTAGTTCATAGATATGTAGTCAGGCAAAGCAGCAACACAAGAGAAACTATTCAAAGCTAGTTTCTACCCTTGAACTTCTTAGAACCTAGTAAAGACTGATCAAATGCCTGCTATAAGGTAGATCTCTAACCTCCAAGCAATTAAAGCCCCAAGTCCCACAAACGTGCGTACACATGTGCATGTGCAGCATTTAACTCTGCAGATCGCCGTGCCCTGGCTCTGTTCTCCTTCAGCTGTGAGGAGCCAGAGCTACTCTCTAGCCTTAGAGCTCAGCACAAATCCCTAGGCCCTATATATAGAACAGCAGATAATCCTTACCTGGAATTTTAAAGATCATTTTTGCGTAGTCCCCTTGGCTCTTTCACCTACACAGAAGTGTCCTTTGGCACTTGGGCTGTTACCCAGCATTGTGCTTTGAGAAAAGCTTAACTGCTGCTAAAAAGAAAAAAAAAAATAACAATAAAAATGGGGAAAATGAATGAAAGGTTGTAATAGTGTTTAATAAATTTGCAGCTATAAAATGGCCCTTAACTTGGTTTACATAAATTTGTTTCTTGTGATTAGGAATTTAAATGAGTTTGTCTCCTTGAGAATGTATTCAGATTTCTAGGTCAGCTAATCAAACTCCTGAGGGTTCTTCAGCAGATACTACAATGTCCTATAAATTTTCCCTGAAAAATAAATGTATTTGACTCATTTCTATTATCAAAAATTAAACTTAAAGGCTTTAATAGTGGTTACATTTCAGAATGTAGTTCTAAGAGTCATCAAACTGATACACACATTAAAAAGATATGCCATATCTCATAATGGCCAAAATACTGTTCTTAACCCCTTTAACATAAGTCATTAAATAGAGATTTTAAGGTATCCATGAAGTTATGTGGTACCCTAAATGTGGGAACATGGAGCTAACAAGAACGCAGATCGCTCCATTTCCAGGAGCTAGAATAAAACGCTAAAAGGATCTAAATCCTAGGATGTTTGGTGGTTCAGATCCAGAGAATAAACTATTAAAATACAATAGAACTATGAAATAATCAACCTTGAATTATCATTTATTTTCTTTCTGTACCAACAAAATTTGCCCCTACAGATGATAAATTCTTCTTTCATATACACTTCTAATCACTCCTCTGCCTTTTGGCTCAGATGGAGAATAAAATAGAATTCTAAATTCCATTGGCAGTTTGTAAATGAATACAAGGATCAGATTGTTAAATTGTTCAATGTAGACCATATTAATAAAAATTAGAAAAAATGTTAAAATCTCCCAATTACTTTTAATCTCTGTTTATAAATTCTAAAATTTATCAAAACAAATCTAGACCACTTTTGATGTTGTCACTTATTTTTAGATGCTTGGTAAGCATAACCAGCTATAATATCGACAGCCATAATAGTAGATATACAATGCTTTTTCTCCCGTCCCTTACATTCTTCCATGTATGTCTGTGTTCAACAAATACAAAGGTGTTCCAAGATTATCTGTAACATAGCTAACATGTTCCACAAAGCTTCTTCCATAATATCCTAGCATTGTTATCTCTATTTGGTAGGAATGGATACAGAATAGAAAAGGATTCTTCACTTATCTGTGGAACATATTTTGCTCCTGAAGATTCCACATAGAAATTATTTTAAAAAATGGGGCCATTTAAAGGCCCCATTGCTTAGAAAAATTTTCACAAACACACTTTAAATGATTTAAAAGAAATAAAAAGAATGTATTTTTATCACTCGATGATCCTGACTTGCTGAACTTAGTAAAAAAAATTGTTTAAGAGGGACTTTACCTAACAAATGCAATCAGTGAAACCTGGTTTCTTGTACCCTCAATGAATCCCCAACAATAAATTTTTAAAATAATAATAATAATAACTTACATGTATTTATTACTAAAGAAAATTGAAAAGATTTAATTCCCAACTTTTAAAATCACTTCTACTAAGAAATATAAATGTTTATTCCAGGTATTATATAAGTAGGAATGAGAAGGAAAGAAAACCAATTCAAGGCATATTGGAGAAGCCAGTACATGTAAAACAATATGACTCGCTCTAATGAAGCTTGGAAGTAAACCAAGCTATGTACAAAGTCTCAAAATAGCAAATTTGAGAGTATATTTTTAAAATCAGTTGGAATGGGAGTTTTCAGTTCTCCTCCCCAAGGGTTGTGCATTTTTAGTTGCCTTGTGTTTACCAGGTCATACTTAACACAGTTAGTTATTTACTATTAATCTTTTGCATAGAAGCATTGAATCACCAAAAGTTATCCTAGTGAAATCCCTGGGCTCCAGATATACTCCTATATTCTACCATTACTTAAAATCAACCATAATAGTACAGTAGTTCTATTTTTTTTTTTTTTGATTACTGGATCGCTGTCATGAGGTACTCAATTCTGATATTCTTAACATACGATTCATGAAATTCTATGTCCCCTGGTTAAGTCCCTGAAACTCATGATCTTCAATAGAACCTAAATTTGCAAAGATATTGGCAGGAGTCAATCTTATTTCCAATATTTAGTGCCTAGAGCAGTAGCTTTAAGCTTTGGGGGATACCTGTCCAGGAAATCAACTGCTAGTTCATTAGAGATCAGTATCCTGCACCTGAAGAGTGTTGTCCCAAGGCTAGTACCTTAGCTAAATAGTCCATTCTATTGCCCCTCCAAGTTAGTTGCTTAGGTGGATTTATAAGACTAGTAGATATTATGTTTTTGATCTTTCTGCCTCCTTTGCTGTGGAATGGGACTCTGAAACAATAGCTTGTGGGATAACATGTTTATAAATTAGACACTCTCCAAGTATTCAGGTGGTGGTCATTGGAGGCACTGTGTGTAAGAACCAACTCATATCTAATGAAAGTATTTATTGATTAATAAGGAGAAAAAGTGCTTCTTCTTCCAGGATAGACGGGTTAAACATAGTTACCTTGCCATCAATAGCTAGTTGTTCTTCTCAAGAGCTTACAATCAGTCTCAGCTATGAACTAGACATTCAGAGGGAGGTAGTTAATAAACCCTGGTAAAAGGGAAACTGTGCAATTGAGTCCATGCCTGACCTTTATCCTTGCCACTACAGCCACTTCATTTATGGACCCATTGCACCTGAACTGCAGTGACTGAAAGACTGACTGACATCCAGATCTTGTCATCCTGTTCCCAGTCTTTGAGAGCCTCCTCTGCAATGGTGGATCACAAAGGCGAGTGAAACACAAAGGTCTCCATTTTCTGAGCCTTTCTCACAGTTCCTTCCACAACCCTCTTCCTCAGATCTCCCAGTTCCTGATCTTTCAGTCTTGATCCCTTATGTGTCTGATCAATCAACCAGCCTGCCTTGTTTCCACTGCCGAGATATGTATGTATAATGAACACCCATAGTCCTTTGGTCACTTCTCCACATCATGTGAATGATCAAGTAAACTACTCTCCATTCTGTCCACTAGGAGGGAGGATTTCCTTCACCACTGTCCTCAGTGGGGCTACAATGGAGGAACACACATTAGCTCCATCTTGTACTGACATTTTTGGAATTGGATCCAAGTACTTTACTCTTCTTTTAGTTAGATGCAGAAAATACTCCACAGAGGTACAATAGGGAGGGGTATGTCCAACAGAGTCTGGACCACATATTCATGCAATTTTTTTATGCCTTCCGGACCTAACGTGGTCCAATTTCATATGTACAATTGCAATTACACGAAGGGTTATTGTATTCTCACCTGAACTTAAAACTCAGTAACTCTGATAGTATCCAAGATATCCCAAGAGGCTGTGATTAAAGCTATTGTTGGCTTAGATTAAAGTAACCTACCTGATCCATCTGGTTTTAGCATGTACCAGAAAGAAGAAACAGTGGGAGAAATGTTGGTGGTTAACACACTTTACTTTTTCAAATTTTTGATGGAAACGGGTTTAAAACTTATTGTATATATTGTATGAGACAAAGATCCAACTTAGTTTTCTTCTAGTTGTTTCCACATTAAATAAACTATTTTTCCCGTTGAATACCATCTTAGACATAGATAAAATTAGTAGTTATACTGGATTATATTTATGAATTGTCTCTCAGTTTTGCTGATCTATTTCTTTAGCAATGCCATATAGATTTGATCATAGCAGCTTTGTAGAATGTTCTGAAATCTGGTAGGTTCCAATTCATTATTTATATTGGCAATAAAATATCTTCGCTATTTTAAAGTATGTTGTATTGCAGAACATTTTGAGGTCATTTTATCTAATCTATATAAACCTATAGCTCCTAAAACAGTGTTTGGACTCTAAAATATTAAAGCTATTAATTTTCATGCAACATTTAATCTCTCATCTAAGAACCTGGTTTGTATTTCCTTTTCTACATTTTTTATAACTTTCTATTAAATTTAATAGAATTTCCCTCAAGTCCCTACCACTTTCTTGATAAAGTTATTTTTAAAGTTTCTATGTTTGGGGTACTTATTTTAATACATTTCTTTTTCTGAATCTGATCAATACATCCTTATTTTCAGTATCAAAGAAAGTTATTATTTGTTGTACAGATCCTCCTCAAATTACTAAAAGGTCATGTTTGGATAAGCCCATTATAAGTTGAAAATTTAAGTTAAAAGTGTGTTTTACATGTACAATATTTTCATCTTAAAATTATGGATGTAACTTCATCATAAGTGAAATAGCATAGTGAACATGTATTGCTGTTGTGCCATCTTAATGTCAAAAAATTATAAATTAAACCAAATCAGGAAATATTTGTATTTAGGAAAGTACATTGATTAAAATTTTTCAGTTTCAATAAATTTAGGAGTTGTCATTATTTTATTGAAGTATAATTTAAGCACAACAAACAGAACATATTTGAAGGGTACATTTGATAATATTTAACATATGTGATAATATTTAACATACATGATAATATTTAATATATGTACCTATGAAACAATCAAAATATTGAGCATATTAATTATCTACAAAAGTTTTCTCATACCCTTTAGTTCTCTTTTCTATCCCACTCACCCAATTTTCCTTACTTTACCCCACTTTCAGGCAACTAATATTCTGCTTTCCATCACTAGAAATTAGTTTGCATTTTCTAGAATGTTATACAAATAAAACCATACAATACATGTCTTTTGGGCCTCTCTTTTTATACTCAAAATATTATTTTCAGAGTCATTACATTTTTAGCAGGCACTAGTGGTTCATTCCCTCCCATTGCAAAGTGGTGTTCTAGTGTATGGATATCACAGTATGTTTATTCATTTACCTGTTGATTCATATTTGGTTTGTTTCCAGTTTTTTAGTATTACTAAAGTTACTACAAACATATTAATACAAGTCTTGGGATGAACATACGCTTTCAATTCTCTCAATGTGTAGGGGAGTAGATATTTGGATCTACTCTCTTTGGTAGGTAAATACTAAACTTTTTAAGAAACTGCCAACATTTTCCAAATTGTTATATAATTTTACTTTCACAAAGATATTTTTCTTATGTTTTTATTTAAAAGTTTTAGTTTCAGGATGATGATCCATTCTGAATTAAAATTTGCAGACTGTGTGAGATGTAGGTTAAATTTCATTGTTTAATCTATGTGTTTCCAGCTGTCTCAGAATCATGTCTTGAAAAGAAAGAATATCCTTTTTCAACAGAATTGCCTTTCTGCTTTTATCAAAATTAAATTGTCAATATATCTGTGTCCTATTTCTCAACTCTATTCTTTTCCATTGACCTATTTTTCTGTCCATGTGCAATACCAATTGAAACATCACTGTAGCTTCGTAAATTTTATGATATCTTAAAATCAAATAATGTTAGTCACCAATTTTGTTATGTAGGCTATTCTAGGTCTTCTGCATTTTTGCATGAATTTTGCAATGGGTTTATCAATTTCCACACACACACAAATCAAACTGTTTGGATTTGGGTTGAGACAGTTGCATCTAGAGCTCAATTTAGGAAGAATTGTCAACCACACTGTGTCTCCTGGAACATGAATGTGCAGCATATCTCTCTATTTAAATAGTTTTTAAGGACTCTCAGTAATGTTTTGTAGCTTTCAGCATACAGATCTTATGCATTTCTATTTGTTTAGATTTATGCCTAGTGATTTCATATTTCTGATGCTATTATGTATGAAATTTAACAAATTTCAGCTTCTGAGTATTTGCTGATAGCATATAAAAATCCAAATTTCGCTCGGTGCCTGTAGCTCAGCAGCTAGGGTGCCGGCCACATACACCAGAGCTGGCGGGTTCGAACAAGGCCCCGGCCTGCCAAACAACAATGACAACTACAACAACAACACCAACAAAAATAGCCTGGCATTGTGGAGAGCACCTGTAGTCCCAGCTACTTGGGAGGCTGAGGCAAGAGAATTGCTTCAGCCCAAGAGTTTGAGGTTGCTATGAGCTGTTATACTATAGCACTCTACCTAGGGTGACATAGTGAAACTCTGTCTCAAAAATTTAAAAAACAAACAAACAAAAAATCCAAGTGTCCCATATATAGATGTATCCTATAGCCTTGTTAAATTCATTTATTTCCAGTAGCTTTTTGAAGATTCCCTCAGCTCTTATTTGTAAATGAGGATGGTTTTACTTCTTTTCAATCCTGGCCATCTTTCATTTTTATTCTTGTCTTATTGGACTAGCTGGAGGTTTCTTTTCTCAGCTCATCCCTAGAACTCTGTTCTGTGAATTCTAAGCTCCTTGGCTTTCCTAGACTCTCAGATGTATCTCTCAACTGAGGGAGTCCACCAGGCTTTGCCTGATGTAAGGGCTGACGTTTCTCTGAAAGCAGTGAGTGATCTTGTACTAATGTAGTACTCACCTTGATTATTTCCCACCTCTCAGCCATCACTTTCTTTTGCTGCCTGAAACTCAGTGTATTGAAAACCATGTCATATATTTTGTCTACTTTTTAATAGTTTCAGGTGGTAAGGCAAAACAATGTGCTTTAGTCCATCCTAGAAGCAAAAATCTTCTTTTATAAATATTTGCTAATATGATTCATTGGAAAATAGATCCATAGCTTACTTTTTGATACTAACATTATTATTTTTTTAACATTAATTATTTTAACTTTTTATCTTGTGAAATTTGCTAGAATTGATTATTTCAAAATATTAAAATATAATGATGATAGTGACATTTCTATTGTGTATAATTTGAGGCAAAGTATTTTAAGTATAATAAAGTTGTTTTGGAATATAATCATCATTCTTAACAGTTTCTTCTATTCTTATGTCTTAGAGTTTTACTGGAGTTGATTTCTTAGTTTTATAAAACATTATCTAGCAGGACTTTATATAACCTTTTTCTGCTGTAACTTACTGGAGTATGCTGACGAATTTGCTGTTTTGAACCAGTAATTAAATTAAAGATCTCTCCTTAAATTAAAGATCTATGGTCGTTAGCTACAGTGCTTGATTCCATTTTTCAAAATTTATTTTTTTGTCATTTTATTCATAAGCAAGATAGATCAATGCTCTGCTATGGTTGTAGTAGACTTTAATATTAAAGTTTTATTTCTTCATGAAAATTTCTACCTTTTTCTATGTTCTAAAATTTTTAAATGTAATAATCCAAGGAATGTTTAATCTTTTCATGTTATATAGAATTCAAAAGCGAACTTATTCTCAGTTGGAGCCATTATTAATGCCAAATTTTGGTGTACTTTTTGACATTTTCTGCATAAATTCAGATTTTCTCACATTTTTCAGATTAATCTTGATCATTTCTATTTGGATTAAAAACCCATGAACTTCTTCAAAGGAATTTATTTGTGTAAAAATGCTTATAATAAACTCTTAATAGTTATTACTTTATGTAGTTCTTTTAATCTTTTAATCCTTAATATTTTATATTTTTCCTTTTTTACAGTAATTTAGCATAGTAAGATAACTATCTTATTCTTTCTATGATATTTTTTCTTTTAATAATTTCTGATGGATCAGCGCCTGTGGCTCAAGCGGCTAAGGCACCAGCCACATACACCTAAGGTGGCGGGTTCGAATCCCCAGCCCGGGCCCGCCAAACAACAGTGATGGCTGTAACCAAAAAATGGCCGGGCGTTGTGGCGGGCACCTGTGGTCCCAGCTACTTGGAAGGCAGAGGCAGGAGACTCGCTCGAGCCTAGGAGTTGGAGGTTGCTGTGAGCTGTGATGCCATGGCACTCTACCCAGGGGGATAGCTTGAGGCTCCATCTCAAAAAAAATAAAAAATAAAATAAAATAATAATAATAATAATAATAATAATTTCTGATTATGCTTTATTCATTCCCTAAACTTACAAACTTACAGGTTATAGGTTATTGTCACTTTGCTTTCTAGTTACTAACCTTAAATGTTTGATTCATTTTTATTCTTTCCTAGTTAATAAAATCAATTAAGGATATATATTTTCCAAAAGGCTTCAAGGCTCAGCAGTGACTCTGTCATCCTGTGCAGCCTATTATCCAGTTGACAGGGATTGGAAGGTTTGAGTGGCCATTTAAGTGACATAAAATTAAATGTACAGCCTGAAATACATGCTCTTTAAGCCCTTCAGGCAATTACAAAATATGGATTCTCTTCTCAAGATTACAAGAATAAAATACTATTCCACAACTCTTGCCTGGTACTTTGAAAATACAGCTGAGCTCTACCAAATGTCCTTTGGGCTGATAGAAAGGGATTTGGAATTGAGAGTAGTACGGCATGTAACATCAGATCTCTACCTCACTGGAGTTTCCCATGGTTTTTGAGAATTCAACCTAATAATTATAATAATTCAATCAAGTTACATTAATTGATTTGGGGATTTTTTTATTTAATCCAGCCTGCAACTACTAGTTTTAATAAGAAACTACCCCATAATGGTGATGAGGTGGACAATTTTATATAAAACATGCCAAAAGCTCATGAAAGTGATAATATTACCACTGAATATATAAGACTTGAGTTTGTTTTTTTTAATGAGTCTATGGCGTGTTCTTGTTTTGTTTTATGACTTTTGTTTCACTGTATCTTTTATTATGGTAAGAATGTTTAACATGGTATCTACCTCTTTAACAGACTTTTGCATGCCTAATATGTTGGTTAATGATAGGCACAATATTACCTCAGATGGCTGGAAGGTTATTCTTCTTGCATAACTGAAGCTTTATACCCTTAAAAAAAAAATAAAGAACTTTCATCTCAAAAATGGCATATTGGATACAGATTTATCAACTTATTTTCTCAATACCTTAAATTTAAAAAAGGAAAATGAATATAGTAAGGTATAATCCAAACTAAGAGATTTATACTGGGGCCATCAGTGGGTATACAGCTCAATAGATTCCTAAAAAAACAAAATGAAGTATTTTTTACATATAAACCCTTAAGTGTAGAGGTAAACTGATGTACTTTGAAGAACACTAGGCAGATCAGTGGCTTAAGAATTATACTAATGGTAAAGACCGGGAGTAACAGGCGGTGCCTGTGGCACAAAGAGTAAGGGTGCCAACCCCATATACTGGAGTTGGTAGGTTCAAAGCCACCCCGGCCAAAAACTGCAAAAAAAAAAAAAAAAAAGAGAGAGACTGGAGTAACATTTGATTCTACAGTTCCACATTTAGAGTATCCAATCCAAGAATTATGCATATTTACACACTTTCTACACCCACTAGGGAAATATTGAAAAAAGAATTTCCAAAAAAGAAAAAATGTTTAACTATAATAGCTCTGGAAAGTGAAGGAATTATTCCATTAATAGACTACCACGTTTTTGGATATAGGAATTTCTTGATACAATGATACCTTTCATATATCCTAAGTTTAAACTCACTGACAAGATCTACCCAAAATATATGCATCTATATACATAGACATATATGTATATATGTGTGTATATATGTTCCATAGCAAACGTGGACATATGCTGAGCAGATCACACTGCAGGGAAGGACCTGCAGTCTGTCTATAGCAGCAAGCGTGTTCACCAGAGTACATCCTACTTCCAGCTCCTTCAGGGTCTGTCCCAACTCCAACAGGTGGCTTCCCCAGAGAGCACTTCTCTGGACAGTCATATCCGGTGACTGAACGAGATGGGAGGCATGCTGGCCCAGCCATTTGAGCCTGACACGAGATTTTACAATGGGCAATATTTTCTCTGTACCTCCTCAGAATTGGCCAACAATTTGTTGGGCACACATTGTAGTTCAATATTTTTTCTGCCCATTTTTGTTTCTTCCTTTCTCTTCACAGATTTTGATCCATAATAAAAACTCCAAACTCCACCTCAGGCCCTTTCTAGTGAACTTTACCTGTGATATGTTATTAATAAACTTTTTATTTTAAAAAGAAGCTATAAAATGGGATGCTAGAGAGAATCATCTATCATCTCCCCCATTAAAAAAAAACTAGAAAAGAAATTGAATTCATATATTGAAAAATAATACAGAAATCTCTATATCCATATAAATAAAGACTCCCTTTGATTATAGAACAAAAGATTAAAAGAATATTCTAAACGCTTTTAGTAGAGCACATAAGAAGAAAGAAAAATCCAGCTGGTTTCAGGTTTCTTACTTGAAACTCTTTATGTCAGAATGCAATTCTTTGAAATTTGAGGGGTAATTATTTTCAACTTAAAATTCTATTCACAGCCAAACTATCATTAAATTTTGGGAATGGAATCAAGTATTCTCACACATGTACACATGTCACCTTGCCAACCGCAGATTAGCTATACATTTTGGTTTGTCATATCCTCCCAGTTTTGCATCGACTCTCTACCCCCATGAATATAATCGTTCTCTTATTCACTTTTTTAAATTTTATTTTATTATGTTAAGAACACTTAATACACTAACACTACCCTCCTGCCAAGTTTCTGAGTATACACTACTGACTCTGGGTGCAATGTTGTATAGCATATTTCAAGAGCTCATTTATCTTCCTTAGCTGGAACCTTATGCCCCTGAATTTTCTCTATTTTCCTGCCCCCTCCAGCCTCTGGCAGCCACCACTATAGACTCTTTGATTCTATGAATTTCATGATTTTAGGCACTTCATATCAGTGGAATCATGCAGTATTTGTTTTGTGGCTGATTTTTTTCACTGAGCATACTGTCCTCAAGGTTCATCCATGTCATTTCATATTGCAAACTTCTATTCTTTTTTTTTTAAGGATAAACAGTATCTCATTGTATATAAGGACCACATTTTCTCTCGTCATCTAACAATGGACATCTAGGTTGCTTCCATATTGTGGCTCTTGTGAATTCCACTGTGAAGTTTTGTCTAGCATGCTCTGACTTGCAATCCAACTTTGACGTAGCCCAATTCTGATGGGCCAATATATCTTCAAGGTCCTGATTTCGTGTCTTTTGGATAAATATCCAGAGGTAAGTTTACTGAATCATATGGTAGTTCTATTTATGTATTTTTGAAAAACCTCTGTGTTTTCCATAGTGACTGTATTATTTTACATTCCTACCAGCAGGATGCAGGGGCTGGAATTTCTTTCTTTCTTTTTTTTTTTTTTTGAGACAGAGCCTCAAGCTATCCCCCTGGGTAGAGTGCTATGGCATCACAGCTCACAGCACCTCCAACTCCTGGGCTTAAGCGAGTCTCCTGCCTCTGCCTCCCAAGTAGCTGGGATCACAGGCGCCCTCCACAACGCCCGGCCATTTTTTTTTTTTTTTTTTTTTTTTGGTTGCAGCCATCATTGTTGTTTTGGTGGCTCAGTCTGGATTCAAACCCGCCTCCTTAGGTGTATATGGCCGGCACCTTAACCACTTGAGCCACAGGCGCCAAGCCAGGGCTCGAATTTCTTTGCACTCTAGTATTAGTGATTTTGTGGGTTTCTGTTTGTTTGTTTGTTTATTTAAGGTGATAGTCATCCTGAAATATATGAAGTAATATCTCCCTGGGATTTTGATTTGCATTTCCTTAATGACTCAGTGATGATACTTTTCCATAAACAGTCACCCCTCACTCCCTGTGGGGGACTGGTTCCTGGACCCCCCCATGAATACTAAAACTGGTGACTACTCAAGTGCCTTATAAAAAATTGTATAGTACTTGTGTATAACATCTGCATATCTTCCTAAGTACTTTAAATCATCTCTAGACTATTTACAATACCTAAACATAGGTATATGCTATGTAAAACATTGATATATTGTGCTTTTAAAAATTTATATTATTTTTTATTGTTGTATTATGGCTGTTTTTGTTTTTAGTATTTTTAATCTGTGGTTGTGTAAGTTCTTAGCCCATTTTTAAGCAGATCATTACTTTTTACCACAGAATTTTAGAAGTTTCTCATATATTTTGCAGATGAATCTCTTATCAGATACATGGCCGTGGCTTACAAATATTTTCTTCCCTTGCATAAGTTGTCTTTTCACTCTATTTATTGTTTCCTTAGCTATGCAAATGTTTTTGAGTCTGATGTAGTCCACTTGCTTGTTTTTGTTTCATATGCTTTCAGTCTCACAGCCATTGAAGTTATGGCCAAGGCCAAGGTCATGTCATAAGACTTTTTTCCTATTTTCTTAGAGAAGTTTTATAGTTTCAGGACTAAGATTTTAGCTTCTGATTATTTTGAGTTGATTTTTTGTGTGTGTAGTATAAGGGTCGATTTTATTTTATTTTATTTTATTCTTTGAGACAGAGTCTTGCTTTGTTGCTCTGAGTAGAGTGCTGTGGCATCATAGCTCACAGTAACCTGAAACTCTTGGGCTCAACCAATCCTCTTGCTTCAGTCTCCCTAGCAGCTGGGACTATAGGTACCCACCAAAAGATTCAGCTGTTTTTAGAGACAGGGTTTCACTCTTCCTCAGGCTGGTCTCCAACTCCTGAGCTCAAGCAATCCACCCACCTCAGCTTCTTAGAGTGCTAGGAATATAGGCATGAGCCACCATAAATTTCATTTAGATGTGATGTCAGTTGACCATGGATTTCTATCTATCTGGGCTCTCTATTCTGTTCCCTTGCTCTGCATGTCTGTCAGACCAGTACCATACTGTTTTAATTACTACACCTTTATCACATATTTTGAAATCAGCAAGAGTGATACCTCCTCCTTCGTTCTTCTTTCTTAAAATTGATTTAGCTTTTTAGCTTTTTTGTGTTCTTTGTGATTTCATATGAATTGTAGAATTTTTTTCTTATTTCTATAGAAAATGCCATTGGGATTTTGGTAGAGATTGTACTGATGCTGTAGATTACTTCAGGAAATATGAACATTTTAACAATATTTTCTTCTAAAACATAAACATAAAATTTCTTTCAATTTTTTTGTCTGCTTTAATTTCTTTCATCAATGTTTTATAGTTAACAGTATTCAAATTTTTCACTTTTTTAGATAAGTTAATTTTTCAATACTTTATTCCTTTGGGTGCTATTATAAATGAGATTGTTTTCCTAATTTTTTTTCACATAATCCATTGTTAGTGTTTAAAAATGGACCTGATTTTCTGTAGTGAGTTTTCATTGTACATTTGGGTTGGGGGGGTTATTATTATTATTAAATCATAGCTATATACATTAATGCATTTATGGGGTATAATGTGCTTGTTTTATATACAATTTGAAATACAACAAACTGGTTAACATAGCCTTTACTGCATTTTCTTAATTATTGCGTTAAGACATTTATACTCCATTTGAATTGATTTACTCTAAACAATTTTTTTGGAGTCTGGGATTTTCTATATACAAAATCATATCATTTTAAAATAGAGAAAAATTTATGTTTTTCTGATTTATATACCTTATTTTTTCCTCTCCTAATTGTTATTGCTAGAACATTCAGAACTATGTTGAATGGAAGTGGTGATATGGGGATCTTACCTAGTTCCTGATCTTAGAGGGAAACATTTCAGTTTTTCACCACTGAGTAAGATATCATCTGAGGGTGTTCCTATTTAGTCTCTATTATGCTGAAATATATTTCTTCTATTCATTGTTGAGAGTTCATGTCATGAAAAAGTGACTATTGAGATGATTATGTAATTGGTATCCTTTATTCTGTTAATGTGGTGTGTCAT
>CAUYQV010190829.1:0-16907 GCA_963574575.1 Galagoides demidoff | reverse complement strand
TCACAAGAATGGAGAAGCAAGAATCCAATGTACTCACTTCTAATATAAAGGCAATAGATGAGCTAATACAAGATGGGGGTAGGGGAATGAGGGAGCAGGATGGGGGGTCATGGTGTATGGCACACCTCTTGGAGGTGAGACACAATTATCAGAGGGACTTTATCTAACAAATGCCAATAGTATAACCTAATTCTTTGTACCCTCAATGAATCCCAAACAATGAAAAAATAAATAAAATTAAAATTAAAATAAGATCATATGTATTATATCTTAATTTTTTCATTTACAAAACTGGGTATTATTGGTCTTTTTGATATGTTCCAATCTTTAGGGCAAATGCATGTGTTTGTATTAGTATTAGCTTATATTTTTCTAATTACTAGTGACATTATATAGTTTTTCATAGGTTTAATAAATTCTATATTCCCTGTCTTGTGATCTGACTCTGTTCTGCATTTTCTAATAATTATCACATATTTTCTTGTTGATTTGCATAAGCTCTTTATATACAAAGCATATTATAAACTCTTTCTATATCGTATATATTAAAGAAAATTTTTCTTCAGCTATTCTATTCCAATTGTGTTTTGAGTTTTTTATTGTTGTTTTGTTATATATAAGTTTTTAAAATTTTTATGTAGTCATAAATCCAATTTTTTTCTCCTATTTTTTCTTCCTTTGGTGTTTTGCAGCCAGATTACTGTCCTAATGCTCAGGTCTGAGCCCGTGACCTCTTTAATGATTAGTGGCTCTCACAGGCTCTAGAAGCCCAAACTCTTTGAGGAACTCTCTTCCTTGGTTATATCACGTTGTGGCTTGTCTCTGGCCCTTTCTTTCAGATAATTTATACTATATTCAACACAATAAATTGTTATTCTGAAAATTGTGGCCACTTTTAAAATTCACCATGCTTAAAAATTATGAGAAAAAATCATTTAAAAATTTTTAGTAGTGCAGCCAGGCATGGTGGCTCACACCTGTAATCCTAGCACTCTGGGAGGCCATGGTGGGTAGATTGCCTGAGCTTACCATTGGAGACCAGCCTGAGCTAGAGTGAGACTACATCTCTAAAAATAGCCGGGTTTTATGGCAGATGCCTGTAGTCCCAGCTACTTGGGAGGCTGAGGCAAGAGAATTGGTTGAGCCCAAGAGTTTGAGGTTGCTGTGAGTGCCATGGCACTCTATTGAAGCTGACAAAGTAAGACTCTGTCTCAAAAGAAAATTTTTTTTAGTAGTGAATAGAGAAGGTCATTAAATTAGATTGATGTGATATTCTTGAAATTACACCTTGAAAATGTATTTTTCAAAATCAGAGACAGAATGTACTGGGACCTTGTTTCAGGCTTCCATTGTGCTGGGGAGGAAGCTAATGATGAATAAAAGGCCTCCTGCAGCAGGTTAGGATATTCTGCTACACTCTAAATCAGCAGTTCTCAACCTGTGGGTTGTGACCCACAAGAACTGTATTAAAGGGCTGAGTTTAGGAAAGTTGAGAACCACTGCTCTAAATGTGTGACTTCTGGGTCATGAATGATGCATGCATAGGCTGCCCTTGGTTGGCCATCATAGACAGTTGACTAGCTAAGTTTTACCCAGAGCTTTTCCTACAACTCCTGCCCCTTTGCTCATGCTGTTCTCTCTGTCTGAAATGTCCTCTTAGATTATCCCTGCCCCTCCTTGTCTTATCTGATATCAATCTTTCAAGTCAAAGCTAAAAATCTGCCCTCATGGGCAGTGCCTGTGGCTCAAGGAGTAGGGTGCTGGCCCCATATACTGGGGATGGTGCGTTTGAACCTGGCCCCTGCCAAAACTAAAAAAAGAAAATCAGAAAACAAACAAACAAAAAACACAAAAACCAGCCCTCATTTTTGATCCCTAAGCAAGAAGCAAGTTGATACTTGCTTCTTATAGTTTGCAATGCTTTATTACTTGATGGTTCCACTTCTCATGTTCTCTTCACCTTATGATTGCCTGAGTGCATGTGATTTCATTCATACTATGAATTCCTTGAGGGCACAGATATACCTCATCTGGAGCACTCCCCCAGGACTGTATAGAGGGGGCCATTCCTTACGTTGAATAAAGGAATGAACATTAGGACCAAGTCAATGCTACATCTTGAAGCCACTATCTGGGGTTTACTTTAAGGAGATAATTGAGAACCCCCTTGACAGGCCATGCTGGGGTTGGAAACAGGTCTACAATCATTAATTAGGTAGGCCTTCCTTTGAACGCTCAGTAGCTCTACCTATCAGCTCAGTGTTCACCTCAGTATTAAGCATCTAAACCAGTTCAACATCTTCAAGACTTGGTATTTGTCCTGCAACATTCACTAAGCTTCTGAGAACACGTGGCTGGAGCCTCAGGGCCTCCCAGCAGGTCCAGCACGTCTGGCAAACCAACATAGCTGTGTGAGTCAAGATGCTCAAGGTTACAATTAATTTTAGTTAGTTGTAAAAACATGATATAATCTACAGCAGTTGATTTTGCTCAATCAGAGGCTCAATGCAAATGTAGTTAACACAGAGAAACTAAGTAAGAGTGTCATACCTGAATGTTCACGTCTGCCCCGTTGTTTACTAACAATTCAAGACACAAAGCACCATGAGTGGAGGCAGCAGCAAAATGCAGAGGGGTGAACCCGTTGTTGTTGGGCTGGTTCACGTTAGCACCGTAGTCAATCAGCTCATTAACTACAGCATCTTGGCCATTGTAGCAGGCGATGTGAAGGGCAGTATTTCCATAGACATTGATTTCATCAATCTGCAGAAGAGCCCAACACAAAGCAATTAAAATCACTGGAACCAATTTACTCAATTTTCCACAAAGAGCCTAATGGCAGTGGTTAGAGAATGGAAATATCCATTTGTCAACATAATTATTCAGCTTACTCTTGGCCTAGTGCAGTCACCCTGGGAATGTTTTATGGCCCGGAGACAAAGATCAGCAAAAAGTGAAGGTGACAAAAAGTGAATCAGAGAGGAAGAGTCAGAGATTTTAACCTGTGGAGAGGTGTTTTTGGCTAGGGAAAGGAAAAGGGGTGAAAGAAGAGAAGTGAATCAGGGGAGGAAAAAAAGCTCTAAACTCTAGGGTTGGGCACGGTGAACACATAGAGAGGGAAGGGGATGGCAGGGGAGGTGGTCATGGAGGCTGAACACCCACGTTGGGCTCGGCACCCACCCTGGGCTTTGCTCTGGACTCTGACACCTCACCAGGCCACATTCTAGCAGCAGAGCAGTGGTGCCGTCATGAGGTGTGTTTAGTCCATGGCTCCCTATTGCCTTCTGAGATCTGTCCTGGGTGCTGGGTTTCACCTCCCTGATCTCAGTCCAGCAATGTGGTTTTCCTTTCCTCCAGGGGTAGGCTGGTGCAGCCTCCCCACTGCTCCTGTTCTGCCAGCTGAAGGAGAATGGGGTAGGCCGAGTTCTTCAACTCAGCATGAGATGCTACTGCTACTTGTCCCTACCATCTATTCATTCACTTCTGCTACAAGCCAGAATGTGAAAGGCCAGATTGTGATGGTGAGATGAGGAACCCTAGTCAGGCTTTAAAAACTGGCTGCTTAATCTATATCACATAGAATATATGTGTCTATATATTGATCTATGTTGATACAGAAAATTGGTGTGTTTCTGGTTTCCCACTACTTACTCTACACCCCCACGGCCCTTCATTAGTTGCCTGTGTAAATACAAACAGACAGGATGCTAGGAATAAGGTCCCCCCCTCTTTGAATGCAAACATGATTTAATTTTAGAACAATAGAAAACCCACAAATATACAGGCCATGCAGTGATATATTCATCAAAGCTCACCTCTACCCCCAGATTCAGGAGATGTTTGACAACATTGATCTGTCCATTGGAGGCTGCGGCATGCAGAGGGGTGTAACCCTTCTTATCTTTACAGGTCACTTCCGCTCCATGGTTAATAAGCAATGCCACAACGTCCAGGTGGCCTTTACAAACAAAGCAGCAGAAAGCATTGTTAACCTTTATGGGACAATTTGACAATTCATTTCACCTAAATTATCACTATTAGCTTTTATCGCCACCGTACTTGGCTGAGCTATTTATAAAAAGCTAGTTCGTGGCAAATATTCAATAAATATTTACTGAATATCTACTAAGGATAAGACATTATGTAAATGCTGTAGGAAGAAAAAAATATGATTCATATGTGAGCCCTCTCATCAAGGAATCTCAGTGATCCCTACCACCATATCAGTAATGACAAGATCCTCCCTAGATATTAGTACCAAAGCTTAACAAAAATGTGTTAAAATGAAAGAATGCTTTTGAAAACAATTGACAAATCCTCATTGAAAATTAAAACAATGACAATTTGGTGTAGAAAAACTGATGAAAGGAAAGAAATCAATTGATCAGAATGATCCTGGATTATTATTAAATCATAAGTAATTGCTACTATTTAATTATTTTTTGGCCCATAAAAATAGCAATTTCACACACCTGAACGTAAAAGTATTCTTATGAATTAGTGGTTCATTAGAACCACTTCTGTTGGTTTCATTAGAACAGAAAACTCTTCCAGTTTCAACTCCTGTTGATGTTTTTTCCTAGAATATTCAATCTTTTCCATAACTTACTATGGAAAAGATTGAATAGAAACTCACTAAATAGTCTGGTAAACATATTTGACCTTCAGTCTGTGACTGAAGATTGTTGATGCTTCAGGGTCATTGATCTAAACCCAGCTGATAATTGAAGGGTAAAAGACGAGGACTGACTGTAAGATATAAAATAAGTGTGTGTGAGGGGATATTGGCTTGTCTACTAAAATTTGACTCTTTTCTCCCTAAGACTTATATATAGAAAAATTATTTTCAATTACTGTGGGGCTGTCTCAAACTATTTGCCCTTGTGTTGTCCTATTATCCGCTAAAGAGAGTCATCTATATATTTGTTCCTATTTATATCCTGATGACACACAAAATAATGACTTGACTTCTCTAAAGTCATTCACCCAAACATTGTCAGTATAAATACATCAGCAAAGAACCAACCTGAAAGCCCAGATCCTTTGCATCTCACTCACACCAGCTTAGTGTCTGTTCTGCAGCAACATCTATCTCCTGGCAAACAACCCTGCGAGCAACATGCAGATGTCTAATCTGCTTCAACCAACTTGAAAGTCCATGTCGCCTTCTGATAAAAATGTTAATCCTTGTAAAGTTTTAAGATGCTTGTTTTTTATGCCTAAATTCATCCAAAACCATCTCTGGCCACATAATTTATTTTATCCCTACCCCAGCCTACTCTTTTTTTCTCCCTACAATTAAGGTTTAATTTAAAGTGACAATAAGAGGCCTGTATACCTTTTTTAAAGGATTCATAAAGGCAAAACATTGTCAAAAAGAAATCACAATCACCCATGGTCACCAGTCAGTGAAGATAATCAATTACTAGTTCAGTTTATAATATTTTCCAGATTGGTTTTTATTATACGATTTTTTATGCAAATGAGGATCATATAATCTTCTTTCCCTTAACATATCACAGAGTCTTTCTATGTTAATAAATGCCCATGCAAATCGCCCCTGTAGTTACTGCAGAGTGTCCCATCGTAGCTCTTCCATAATTCAACAATCCCCTGTAGATGGACATTGGACTGTTGACTACTTGGTGCTGATAGAATGCTGTCTTCTTTTCTAATTGCAGGATGTTCTCCAAGTAGAAACACAAAGGGGGTACCTCAGCTCTTCATTTCCCACACATCTACTATGGAGAATAAACTCTGTAAGGTCTATCATCTGCCAATCGCATTTGTAAAACAAAAGTGAAATGGAAAGAAAAAATGTAACCTCTGCCTCCATCTCCCCGCTGATGGAGCAGGCAGAAATGAGGACTGGGAGGCCCAGCATGGTCATTGGTGGAGTATCAGGATAAGCCACAGTGACTCTGATCACCTCCACCTAGAAAACAGCCAGGTGTTTGTCTTTTCATCCTTCTTTGGCTATTTTTCAAAAATATGTATAAATAAAAAGACAAATGGAATTTGTGTCCTTGTTTTGCCAGCCTGTCCTCTTTGTAAAACCCCTTATTTTGCTGCCATGACAAAATAAGCACAATGTCTTCACATTTCCAATCCAGACCGAAGTACCTTCAAAGAGATTCAGGCCATGATTCATTCCTCCTCTTCTTGTGCAGGATAAATAAATCTCTCACAAAGCAACTGCCCTACCAGAGCGCTCCTTACATGCCAGTAAAGTGAACTAAATCTTCATTTAATAGGTGTCCAAGCTTAAAAAGAAGTGATGGTCCCTCAAGAGAAAACCTACATGGTCAATGAGAGACCCACGGCTTATTTAGTTAACGTTCTGTGAGCTTTCCATGCATAAATGCCTTACCCATATACGCTGCCCAGTGCAGAGCACGCCTGTCCTTCTTGTCAAAAGCATTAATGTTTGCTCCTTTGGCCAAGAGTAAATTGACCATCTGAAAGATAACCAACAACAGAATCAAACATACACCGTGTGATGGTGAGGGCTCCTCACTGCATGCAGGGATCTGAGCCAAATTCACAACAAATCTAAAGGCAGGTTAGAGATCTGTCGTTCTAACAGAGTAGGAAGATGGTGTCACAGCAGACCCTGTGGCATGTGCAACATGAGAAAAGACTGAGCATCAGCCTACTTTTTGAATGCATTGTGGCTCTAAATTTAAGAATGGATATAGTTGCTGAAGGTTTAGTGTACAAATATTATCATCATGTTCTCTAAAAGTCTCAGCAATGGGATCAGGTTCCACTTGCAGCTAAGAGGGCCTGTAGGGGATATACCAATTCCCAGTGATGAGAACACTCACCTCCACGTGGCCATTCAGAGCTGCATGGTGCAAGGCTGTGCGCCCGCCTCGGTCAGAGACATTGACGCTGCTCAGCAAGGGAATGATCACTTCTGCACATTTGACAGCTTTGTTGGCTGCTGCCACATGGAGGGGGGTCTGCCAGTTCTTGTCCCTTGCATTGACATCAGCTGAGTGCTTAATCAGTACTTGTACTGCTTCCTACAACAAAGGCAGAGTTTACAGAGGTTACTAGCAATGCTCTATCAATACTTACTGAGTGTAAAATGCTTCACCAACCCCTGGAATTATGGAGAGAAAAGAAAAATTCCCTGCCTTCGCAGGCTGGCTTAAGACAAGCTAGGTAATATGTGATGAAGACCAAATGAATGGCACAGGTTAAGACAGAGTTACTTTACCTTTCTGTACCAAGCCAAGAGCCCTGACACATCTCTAAAATCAAATACAGACTCTAAGTATAAGGTTTTCTTACAAGGTGTCAAGCATTCTTGGGTGAAACAAGAGCGTCTGTGTATAAGTGTGCATACCAAGGTAAAATACCCATAGACCCTAAAAAATCATGTAAGGTTGAAGGTGTTTGTCAATAAGCTTCCCAACTTCCAAATCTAAAATGCCTCAAAGCCCTTCATACATTCTTGGACCAATTTATAAATATTTGGTTCTCTCTGCCAACATCTCTTAGGCTTGTGTGATCAGTAATGGCCAAGGGAAGTAGGATCTCAGTTACAGAAGCCAAGCATTTTTGAAGCTAAGCACTTTTTCCATCTTGTCCCCACCTTTCCATGTTATAACTGGTAACATTTTTTGCCACTGTTGAGCACCTTTGCCTTGCTTAAGCCTCCCACTGTTTATTTTCTTCTACCAACGTGATCAGCTCACTAGCTTCTTGACAAGTAACTCTCAACTCTGGCTGTGCCATGGCATCACCTAGGAAGCTCTTAAAAATACAGATGTCTGCTCTCACCCGAGAAATTTTAATAGGCCTCGGCATTCTTACAAAATTCCCCCAGAGGCTCTGCTGTGCAGGGACTGAAGACGCTTTTCCCCTCAGTCAAGTGACTGATACAGCTCCTCTCAAGGAGAGAATGGATGTCAGGTGCTTCTCTTTACTTCTAGAGACTTCTAAAAGCATGGGACCAGTCAGTGGGGCTCCTTTATAGGAATCTTGTCAATGTGGCATTAGTGAACCAGTGAAAGGCATCAGGACCACACTCCACCACTCTTGATGAACCAAGAACTTACCCTTGCCCACCGCAGTCCCCACAGGGCCACACTGTCCAATCTACTTCATCATACAGGTATAGAAAAGCTCTTCAGATAGTAGATGATTTGAACTCAGCAAAACTGACACGTTAATGACATAAATGAGGGGATTAAAAGAATGTTCCATGAATCAGTAGTAGCAACATACTGAGATGAATAGCTAACTTAGAGGGTAGAATGAGAGCAAAAAGAAATTAACTGTGCAAATTACATAATACAGTTTAAATAAATCCTGTGATGAGAGAAGGATGGTCTATTTAAGTGATGTAAATAATAGGCAATCAACAGATAGGGTCTGAGCAAACAATTTGTTAAGATTACCAAAAGGCAAAAAAAAGATACATGAGAGAGCCTGACAATGAAGCACTGCTGGATACCCCTTGAGCTCATTTCCCAGTGAAATGTGTGCTCGCATTTTCAGTGCTGGCCTGCTATGTGCAAACACAGTCAGAGCTGTGGAAGACTGAAAGAAACATCAGCTGAGTTCCAGCCCCAAAACAAGTTGAGAGAACAAAATAAACAAAATTAAAGCTAAATTATGATATACATCACAATGAAAGATTAAAATTGGAGTAAAAATAATTTTTTTTTACCAATTTTGGTTTCATAAATTGTGAAGCTTATGTATATGGATGGTTACGAAAGTTTTGAGACACACAAAAATGTAGAAATGTAAAATCCACGTGGATAGAAACAAATGAAGCCCTCCCAGCAACACTGATAAGCCAAGCAAGCTGAAACTTGCACGAGTGAGTCAGAAAGGATGCTGCTGCCTGGGTTTCCTGGAAGTGAAATAACGGACCGTAACACAGTAGGTATGATCGACGTACACGCAGAAATAATCAGTTGCAACACGAGGGGAAATGTTGGAACTTCCCTTCTTATTTATTTTCGTTAGAAAAGATGGCATTTTAGCGAGTATTTACCTTCTGGGTTGGCCCTGTGCCCTCAGTCAGTGGGACAAAAGATCTCACCTCACTCAGTAAGGCTTGCCTTCTCCATTCATTTGCTTTGAGTAGCCTGAAATGTACAGGGATGGGGCTACTAAGTCAACAGACAAACTCTAAAGTGTACCTTTAAACTAAAAGAGCCCTAAAAGAGATAAGATTCATGCAAGGTACCCACAGATTAAAGATAACAGTAATAGCAACGCAAGCATAAACCCTGTGGAAGTCACAGAGCTGAAGCTTCTAACCAGTTCAGTCGAGAGCTTTCTATTACTGACATCACAAGCTAAAAGCACCACAAATTTAATCGGATCTGACAAGAAGTTAGACAAAACAGAGGAAAGTCATCAGAAGACAATTAGACAATTATCTACATGGTTATGTAAAACTAGAGAAGAAAAACTTCACCCTAAGTATATTATGCCTTGAAATATTAACTAGTTCACATATATATACTAATACAATTTATAAATAAATTAGATAAATACTTAAAGGACACAAGTGAAAAAAGTTTTCACTTTTCACAGATATACGATCCAAAAGGTTGGAGATGACCATCTCGAAGCACTACTATGAAAAATGGTATAGTAATATCCTTTTCACACATTTACAGCAAAATAATATACACTGACAATACTTGAACACCATTGCCCTGTGTGCTTGGATAAATTCCTGCTTGGCATCAAATGTTATGTGAATTCAGGGGAAAAGAAGTGGGTAGGGTCTCTAACAGCTCCCTTTTCTTGTGAACTTCAGGCAATTGTTATGTGAATGCCAATTTCACAATGGCTTTATACTAATACCCTATTTCACAGCTCAGGGGCACCTAGAAGAGCCATGACTTTTATTTCTCTATTTTTATAAAATGTTTCAACTTTAAAAAAAAAATGTTTCAACTTTGCCAACTTTTTATCTCCACTTTTATTTCCCTACATGTTTGTTCAATGCATTGAATAGTTTTCATCTGTCTGACAAGAAAGGACTCTATTGAGAAATACTTAGCATGCAAAGGAGAAGTTTTTACTTAATTTCCGAAGATTAACTTTTTAAAAATGAAAATAAAATAGTTGAAAATGATTATGGAGTCAAATTCACAGACATATAAAATATTAGAAATGGGGAAGGCCTTAAGGGTCATTTTAACTAACCCTTTAATTTCATAGGCAGCTTTAGTTTATAGGCAAGATGATGGGTGATGACCTATCAGCCTGGCTGACTTCAGGGCTCATGAATTCTCTATAAAACTAGGCCATTTTATATGAGGCTTACTCGGTGGATGGTCTCAGCTAAGCATCCTGACTTAAATGTTAATTCTCCTTAGTTATTTACATTTTTTTAACTCTAAAGTTTTAGTCTGCCCAATGGGCTTAATATATTTAACATTTTGGCAAAAACAAAGCTTTGGTTTAAAAAAGGACAAATTTCTTTTTAAAATTTACATTTGTTTTTCAAAAAATTTAACTTTGAAAGTTCTTTAACTTGGGTTTTACAAAGGAGTAATATGTGGCTATTTAGGGAATTAATGATATTTTAAATCAAAGAAGTCTGTCTTTTCCTGAATCACATTGGCTAAAAATTAATATTGAGGAGTTTGCTCTGACAGAAATTTACACAGTAAAAAAGAAACTACAATGTGGGAAGGAAAGTTCCAGAAAAAATTCTTCAATAGTGCTTTTCAAAGTATCTGTGGGGAAGGAACAGTTTTTAAAAGATTATTATTATTATTTCAAGTCCATCATGACTCAATACTTTTGTGAAAAACAATAAAAAATACAGGCACAAATTATGAATAAAATTATTTTACAGAGACATAAAGCAATGGAGAAGAACAGAGAACCTAATATACAACTATCTTCAAACAGCCAACTATTCTTTGAAAAAATAAACAACCACACACACTGGGGAAAAGAAGCCCTTTTCAACAAATGGTGCTGGGAAAATTGGATAGCCACCTACAGAAAAATGAAACAGGACCTATCTCTCTCACCACTTACAAAAATTAATTCAAGATAGAAAAAGACTTAAATGTAAGGCATGAAGCCATAAGAAGTGTAGAAGAAAATGTAGGGAAAATTCTTCTAAACATAGGCATAGGCAAAGAATTTATGAAAAGACCCCAATGGAAATCACAGCAACAACAAAAATAAATTAATGGGACTTGATTAAAGCAAAAAGTTTCTGCACAGAGATGGAAATAGTCAAAAGAACAAACAGACAACCTACAGAATGGGAGAAAATATTCATAAGCTATACATCCAGTAAAGAGCTAATAACCATTTTCTACAAAGAACTCAAGTAAATCGACAAGAAAAAACCCATCCCCATTAAAGAGTGGGCAAAAGCATGAACAGAAACTTCTTAAAAGAAGATAGACAATGGCCAAGAAACACATAAAAAAAGATCAATGTCACCAATCATCAGAGAAATGCAATTTAAAACCACAATGACATATCACCTTATCCCTTTTAGAATGGCTTTTATTAAAAAGTACAAAACCAAATGATGTTGGTGCAGATGCAGAGAGAAAGAAATGCTTACACACTGTCTGTCGGGGGGACTGCAAATTAGTACAATTACTTTATTATTAAAGTTAATCAGCATGAAATTATCAAATTGCCCTCAAAGTTTCTGAACACTTACTCTTATCACAACAAGGAAGACAAAAAAGCTCATGGGCCAGCACCAGGGCACAGGGCATGCCCTGAATGATGTTCCCTCAAAACCTTTGTTTCCTCTTTTAGAGATAGGATCTTGCCCTGTTGCCCAGGCTGGAGTAACAGTGGCATGATCAGAGCTCACTGTAACCTCTAACTCCTGGGCTCCAGTTCATCTCCTGCCTCAGCCTCTAGATAACAGAAGCATGTCACCACACCTGGCCACTTTTAAAACATTTTTTTAGAGATAGGATCTTGCTATGTTGCCCAGACCAATCTTGAACTCCTGGCTTCAAGCAATCCTCCCATTCCAGCCTCCCAAAGTGCTGGGATTATAGCTACCATGGCTGGACACCTTTGTTTCTTTTTTATTTTTTAATTGTTTGGTAGAGTTGATTATGTTTTAGTCAATCTTTTTGTTGTTTTGTTTTTATCTTGGAATATTAGGGGGTATATATGTTTTGTTTACATACATTGTTTTTGTATAGATTGAGTCAAAGTTATACATGTAAGTGCTGCCCTTCACTCAGATAAGCATACACTGTACCAAAGGAATGTGAATTTACTCCCCCAGCTTGATTTTCATTGAGATTTACTTCCAGATGCACACTTAAGTGTTGATCCATTAGCTCCAATTTGGTATTGAGTACATATGTTTATTTCTCCATTCTTTGATGTTTCACTCAAAAAGAATGGTTTCCAGTTCCCTCCACATTGTCCAAAAGGATACTAGATCACCATTTTTGTTTTATGGCTGGGTAGCATGCATATACCACATTTTATTAATCCATTCATGTATCGGTAGGCCCAAGTCTTTGAAATTGTGAATTGTGCTGCTATAAACATTCAAGTGAAGATATCCTTTTTATAATATAACCTTGTTTCATTTTTAATGAACAAATGCTAGTGAGGGTTCTGGCATTTTTCTGAATGGAGGTATCAACCCAATTAGCATTCTGTCTTAGGTCTGTAGACCTTGTTGGATGACACCCTATAATAGGCTGTCCCATATAAGGTGCAAAAATAATAGACAGAGGGGAGGAACTGTCATTGGATACCACATAGGAGGGAATCGAGATGTCCTTTGCAATCACTCAATTTCTACTTTTTATGACTTTTTTCTTTTTTTTTTTTTTTCACAAAGGCCAGTCCAACCTTGTAATAAGGAGAGTTATACACCATGGCACTTGGAAAAATAAGAAAAAAAGGAAGCATGTGTCTCCAACTCTCGCCCTTACTATTTGTTTTTTTAAGACAGCATCACTTTGCTGCCCTGGGTAAAGTGCCATGGTGTCATAGCTCACAGCAACCTCAAACTCTTGAGCTCAACCAATCTTCTTGCCTCAGGCTCCCAAGTAGCTGGGACTACAGGTACCTGCCATAATGCCTGGCTATTTTTACAGATGAGGTCTAACTCTGGCTCAGGTTGGTGTTGAACCTGTGAGCTCTAGTGATCCACTCACCTCAGCCTCCCAGAGTAGTAGGGTTACAGGCATGAGCCATGGCATCCAGCTTAATGTTTGGTTTTTTCCACTGAAATGTGCATTATATTTTAGTAGTTATGGATTACTCATGGGAAAGTAACTGTTTAGGGCTACGTATAGTCCTTGCAGGCATAAGGAATATCAAGTTTTATGAATTATGAGTTTCTTTAGGTCTGAGGCTCATACTACTTTCCTCACTCTCTATGAAGAAGTGAGGCATATGCCTTCCAAATGGTGTATATTCAATAAATTAAATATATTACTATAATCATCAGCAACCTCTTTAAGTAATAATCTGCAAGTATTAATGGCACATTTACTGTGGGCTGATGTCCCTGAGGCTGTACTCAAGTCCTGAAGGTTTTTTCTGTACTACTGTAATCATTCAGGACTTTTTCCCTGAAATTGCTATATTGATTATAGCAATTTCATATTCTTTAAGAATTGTATAAATCGGTATGGAACCAATTTGTTCAATTAATGAGATTGCTCCTCTAAAAGTACCAATCATCAAACTAAACTCATTCTTTTATTATAATTATTATTAGAGCACAATTATTCTAAGAACTAGTAGTATTACACAAAGACAGTTCACTGGAGCCTTTGAAATATGAAAGAATTCTAAGGAAACTATTCCAGAAGCACTGGCTTTAGATATTAGGAGGAGCAGAGATTCAAGTATCTCCAATCTTCCATCTCAGGTCTCAAAATATGGCATGTCACAACAGGCATCAGAATCTCCTCCTTAGAAGGCAGATTTCTGGGCCCAATTATAGGCTTCATCAGAATCACTGGGGGTAAGGTTTTAGAATAGGTACTTTTAACAAGCAGCTCCAGTGACTTAAATACATATAAATGTGAATACCGCCCATCTTCATTCTTTTTTTTTAATTATTAAATCATAGTTGTACATTAATGCAATCATGGGGTACAATGTGCTGGTTTTATATACAATTAGAAATATTATCATCAAACTGGTTAACATAGCCTTTACAACATTTTCTTAGTTATTGTATTAAGACATTTATATTCTACAGTCAGTAAATTTCGTGTGTACCCTTGTAAGATGCACAGTAGGTGTGGTCCCACCAATTACCCTCCATCCACCCATCCTCCCCTCTCCCCTCCCTCTCCTCTTTCCCCTTCTTCTTGGACTATAATTGGGTTATAGCTTTCATAAGAAAGCTATAAATTGGTTTCATAGTAGGGCTGAGTACATTGGATACTTTTACTTCCATTCTTGAGATACTTTGATAAAAAGAATGTGTTCCAGTTCCATCCATGTAAACATGTAAGAAGTCTCCATCTTTCTTTAAGACGGTATAATATTCCATGGTGTACATATACCACAATTTATTGATCCATTCATGGGTCAATGGGCACTTGGGCTTCTTCCATGACATAGCAATTATGAATTGGGCTGCAATTAACATTCTGGTACAAATATCTTTGTTAAAATGTGATTTTTTGGTCTTCTGGATATATACGTGGTAGAAGAATTGTAGGATCAAATGGCAGGTCTATTTTTAGACCTCTAAGTGTTCTCCAAACATCTTTCCAAAAGGAATGTATTAGTTTGCATTCCTACCAGCAGTGTATAAGTGTTCCCTTTTCCCCACATACATGCCAACATCTCTGGTTTGGTAATTTTGTGATGTGAGCTAATCTTACTGGAGTTAGATGATATCTCAAAGTAGTTTCGATTTCCATTTCTCTGATGATTAAGGATGATGAGCATTTTATCATATGCCTGTAGCCCATGCACCTGTATTATTTAGAGCAATTTCGCTTCAAGTCCCTTGCCTACCCTGAGATGGGATCACTTGTTCTTTTCTTGCTAATACATTTAAGTTCTCTGTGGATTCTGGTTATTAAACCTTTGTTAGAGACATAATATGCAAATATCTTCTCCCATTCTGGGGGCTGTCTGTTTGCTTTACTTAATGTGTTCTTGGCTGTACAGAAGCTTTTTAGTTTGATCAGGTCCCAGTAGTGTATTTTTGATGCTGCTTCAATTACCCAAGAGGTCCTCCTGAGAAAATATTTGCCCAGGCCAATTTCTTCAAGAGTTTTCCCTGCACTTTCTTCTAGTATTTTTATAGTTTCATGTCTTAAGTTTAAATCTTTAATCTAGTGAGAGTCTATCTTAGTTAATGGTGAAAGGTGTGGGTCCAGTTTCAGTCTTCAACAGGTCTCCACCCAGTTCAACCAGCACCATTTGCTATATAGGGAATCTTTTCCCCATTGAATGTTTTTAATTGGCTTGTCAAAGATCAAATAACTGAGTTCATCTCTTGGTCCTCTATTCTGTTCCATACATCTACCTCTCTGTTTTTGTGCCAGTACCATGCTGTTTTGATCATTATCCATTTAGAGTATAGTCTGATGTCTGGTAGTGTGATTCCTCCTGCTTTGCTTTTATTCCTGAGTAATGCCTTGGCTATTTGAGGTTTTTTCTGATTCCATATAAAATGAAGTATTATTTTTTCAAGATCTTTAAAGTATGACAGTGGAGCTTTAACAGGGATTGCATTAAAATTGTACATTTCCTTGGGTAGTATGGACATTTTACACAACGTTAATTCTTCCCAGCCATGAGCATGGTATGTTTTTCCATTTGTTAACATCTTCAGCTATTTCTTTTCTTAGAGTTTCATAGTTCTCTTTATAGAGATCTTTCATGTCCTTTGTTAGGTTAACTCCCAAATATTTCATCTTCTTTGGCACTACACTGAACAGAACAGAATACAGTCCTTGACTATTGTTGGTATATATAAAGGCTACAGATTTATGAGTGTTGATTTTGTAACCTGAGATGCTGTTGTATTCCTTGATCACTTCTAACAGTTTTGTAGTAGAATCCCTGGTGTTTTCCAGATATACAATCATATCATCTGTGAAGCACGAAAGTTTAATCTCTTCTGACCCTATGTGGATATCCTTGATCGCCTTTTTTCCCTAATTGTGATGGCTAAGACTTCCATTACAATGTTAAAAAGCAGTGGAGACAATGGGCAACCTTGCCTGGTTCCTGGTATGAGTGGAAATGATTTCAATTTAACTCCATTCAACATGATATTGGCTGTGGGTTTGCTGTAGATGGCCTCCATCAGTTTAAGAAATGTCCCTTCTATATCCATTTTCTTAAGTGTTTTGATCATGAAAGGATGCTGGATATTATCAAAAGCTTTTTCTACAACAATTGAGAGAATCATATGGTCTTTGTTTTTTAATTTGTTTATGTGATGAATTATATTTATAGATTTATGTATATTGAACCAGTCTTGAGACCCTGGGATAAAACCCGGTTGGTCATAGTGTATAATTCGTTTGATGTGTTTCTGGATTCTGTTAGGATCCTGTTGAATATTTTTGCGTCTATACCATTAGTGATATTGGTCTATAATTTTCTTTTATTGTTGGGTCTTTATCTGGTTTGGAGATCAAGGTAATATTTGCTTCACAGAAAGTATTGGGTAGTATTCCTTCTTTTTCTATATTTTGGAAAAGGTTGAGTAATATAGGTACTAGTTTCCTCTTTAAAGGTTTGGTAGAATTCTGATGTGAAGCCATTTGGTTCCGGGCTTTTCTTTTTAGGGAGATTTTGTATAGTTGATGGTATTGCAAAACTTGATAGAGGCCTGTTCAACATTTCCACTTCATTCTGGCTAAGTCTAGGAAGGTGGTGTACTTCCAAGTATTGGTCTATTGCCTTTAGATTTTTGTATTTTT
>CAUYQV010190827.1:0-14221 GCA_963574575.1 Galagoides demidoff | reverse complement strand
ATGTTCCCACATGTATTACCACCTAGTCTCTTTAAGAAGTCTGTGTGTGAAATGTAGGGCCTTACAGGGGTACAAGTGAAACTCTCTAAGAGTAGAATCAGAACATTTTAAAACTATAACTGAGAAAATGACATGAAGGCTATGTTGATCAGTTTGATGGAAGTATTTCGGATTGTATGTGAAAACCCCACACTGTACCCCAGAAGTGCATTAATGTACATAGTTACCATTCAATAAAAAATAAAAAAAGAAAAAAGAAAAAGAAAACATTACACTAAGTGAAAGAAGCTAGTCACAAAAGACCACATACTGTATGATTCTATTTATATGAAATATCCAAAATAGAAAATGCGTCTAAGAGGGTTTTTTCTGGGGGGGAGGGACATGAAAATGTTCTAAAGTTAGATCAACGATGATGATCACAACTCTGGGAATATATTAAAATCCATTCAACTGTATGCTTTTAATGGGCAATTTATACAGTAAGTGAATTATATCTCAATAAAATTATTTTTTAAAAAACCTGGTGGGGGGGAGGAGGCTCATGCCTATTATCCTAGCCCTCTGAAAGGGGTCTGAACCCAAGATTTCAAAATCAGCCTGGGAAAGGGCTAGACCCCATCACTATAAAAGAATTTTTTTTTTAAATTAGCCTGGTATGATGATGCATGACTTATTCCTATCTATTTGGGAGGCTGAAGCAGAAGGATCACTTATACCCAAAAGTTGGAGGCTGTAGTGATGATGTCACTGCACTCAAGGCTGCTGACAGCGAGACCCTGTCTCAAAAATTTAAAAAAAAAAAAAAAAGGAGGGGAAGGTAAAAGAAAGGGGGAAGGAAAAAGTAAAAAAAATTAAAAATTTAAGAAATAAAAAAAAAATCTTGCTAAAATGTCCCATAAACTAAAAAAAAAAAAAATCCTGAGATCTAAGTTCATACCCACCAAGCTGGCAAATATAACAAAAGTCTGACAGTACCAAGGATTGGTGAGGATATAGAGCTGGTAGGAGGATAACAGTCACAACCATTTGGGGCAATAATCTGCACTATCCATTAAAGTCGAAGATGGGCACGTCCTACTGCACTTCTCTCCAAAGTTCATACCCTGGAGAAATGTTTTTGCACTTATTTAGAGCAGCATTCTTTCTTACTGGAAACAACCCTATATTCCATGACAGGACTAAGAATAAAATGAGACTCGGTCTGAAATACAACACAGAACTGAAAAACAATAAGCTGCAGCAGCTACATGCCTCAGTGTAAAGGCACTCAGACAAAGCTCCCCAGATGCGTGTCCTCACTTTCCTCCCTTCCTAGTTTTAACTTCACTTCCCACCATTAAATCCCTCCCTCAACCCTGTCCTGCTTTGCCATTTTTGCTTAGAAAAACCACAACTCCAGTTAAATAAACGAAGTGCGGCATACCCTGTTTCCAGGGAAAATAACAGAGCATGCTGCTTCCCCCAGGCAGGCCAGGCTGCTAATCTATTCACACACATTCTTACTTTTCCGTAGAACATTTCCTCTTTCTCCTCTCTCCTCACACCCCAATGGCCCCAACTCCCCCTCATTCTCCTTGACTGCTGAGAATTTCTTCCATTTTCTTGGAGAGAGAAAAACACACACACAAAGAAGAAAATGTCCACATGCTCCCCTATCCCATCTCCCCTACTCTGCTCTCCCTCCTCACACCAAAGACCAGCCCATGGATGCTAATTCTCCATGCGGGCACTCAGCACATTCCCTGTTGCCTTCCCCAGCATGTGGCTCTGCCAAGGAAGGGTCATCACTCCTCTGCCTTCAAGTTGTTCATTTACTAGAGATTCATTTCCCACCAACACTGCAAAAATGCTGTGATTTCTCCCATATTAACAAAACCTCAGGATCCCAAATCTCCCTCCATTAATCCCCAGGACAGAGTTTTCTCTATGTACCTTCCTCTTAGTCCTTCATGACTGCTCACTTCCAGGCTTTTTTCACCACCACATTGGACTTTTATGAATTCTATGCTACCAAAGGACAACTCAGCCCTCATCGCATCTGACCCCACAACTGGAATACGAGGCAGAGGATCCCACTCCCTCCTCCAAGACAGCTTTCCAACAAACTTTCCCTGGGTTTCAGAGATGTCACCCTTGCCTGGTTTTCCTCCTCCTCAGAAGCTGCTCCTACCTGACTTCCTGACTAGGCGACTTACTCCCCAGGCTGCCAAGTGCCATCTAAACACTGCAAACTCCCTCATTTCTATGTCCCAATCCTGGCTCTCCAGTCTGCTCTCTGAAGGCTTCACAGAGTGACAGTGTCTAAAACCAACTCCTGTTCTTCCTTCCACAACCTGCTCCTCCCCTAGTCTTCCCTTTCTTCATGGATGGTAACTCCCACGACAAGCAAAAATCCCTGGTTTCATCCTCCACTCCACTCTCACACCCATACCCAATCTGCCAGCAAATCCTGTCTGCTCTCCCTTTTCCAGAAGAGTCCAGAATCTAAACCCTTCTCACTACCACCCTTGCTCCCCTTCAACCCAAGCTGCCATTAGTGCTCTGCTGGATCGCTGATCAGCAATAGCCTCCAGCCTCCTTCCAGCAGGCAAGGACAGCTATTCTTAACACAGCTTGAGGGGGACTTTTAGAAACCAGATCATGTCACACCTCTGCTCAAAATACAAAATGACTTCCCATCTCACCAAGAAAAAAAAAATCTCAACAACCCTGACCTACCCTCCTACCACTCTCCACACCAGCCTTCTGCTTTGATTTTTTTCTCTGCTTACATTACCATTGGCTACTGTATCTTTTACTTATCTATTAACACTCTTTGTCCCACCAAAATGTTAAGTTCCACAAGGGCAGGGACTTTTGTCTCCTTTGCTCATTGCTAACATACCTGGCACTAGAACAGTGCCTAAATTATAGTTACCATTCAAACATCTGAGTAAATGGATCTCAAAAAAAAAGTGAGTGGGGAGAAAGACACATAATAAATTGATTCGATTTACATAGCTTAAAGACAGGCAAAACTGAAGTTACATTATTCACAGACAGTAATACCACAAAACAAGAAAATGATAGGTGAAGACAGTCAGAAAGGGGGAAGTAGTCAGGGGAGGAGACCTACGGAGGCAAAGGAATGGCAACATTCTATTTCTGAAGTTGGTTAGTGGGGCATACAAGTATCTGTTTTAATGTTGGACAGCATCTGTACACATGTCGATACAATGTAAGATCACATTAAAAGTTAAAATAAAAAACAGATTAGAGTAGGCACTGGCAAACTATGGCCCACAGGACAAATTCAGCCCTCTGATCGTTTTTATAAGTAAAGTTCTATTGGAAGACAGACACTTTCATTTGTTTACATACTGACTATGGCTGTCTTCACACTACAAAGACAGAGCTGAATAGTCACAAACAGTTAGCCTATAGAGTCAAAGTATTTACTAGCCCTTCACAGAAAAAGTTTGCAGACCATTAATGGAAATATCTGGTTATAATGTGGAATTTGTAAAGAAATTAAGTGCAGAATCAAAAAGATCTGATCATCTGTTAACATATATTGATCCTTCCAGGGATAAGTGATTATCCACAGTATGTGGGAAAATATGGTTCTATAAAATATGCAAGACTCCATAGCAAACAAAACTACCTTTACAATGTCCTGGGTGCCAGAAAGAAACAGATTTTAAAGATGACTGTTTTAGAAAACAAACTGCAAACCTCAAATTTATGATCTCTACTCCAGCCAAAGAAAGGATTATGTTATATATGTTTTATTTACATAATGTGAATAAGAATATTACCATATTTCTGTACTTAAGACACATATAACACACAATCCAACTTTAGAGGAAAAAAATTTGCACAGAACACTAACTCTATAATCACCCCCATCACTATCACCCTGTACTTCCCCAGAGCAGCTGGTTGACCCTCAAAACTTCTCTACAATCTCATAATATTTCATTTCCCTCCTTCAGGGGATTCACTAGTGTACCTTAAGAGTTGTTGTTGTCCTTATTCTATTGTTATTGAAAAGAAGATCAATAACAATAATAGTATAAATATCAATCTGTGCTGGGCACTGTGCTAAACAGTTTACATTTACTATTCACTTCACAAATAAGGATACTATGGAACAGATGTCAGCTAAGATCAGGATAGTACTGCGGCAAAACTCAGATAGTACTGAGCCAGAAACTCAGCTATTTTAGACCCCAGGCGCTCTAGACCACCACACTACACAAATATAAACAGTAAACTCATTTAAATTGCGCACAAACTTTCTTTTTCCACCCTGTAGAGACCAAGCACTAATCTGATAAAAGTCCCTTAACAACAAAATATTATACCTATGACAGGTGCCAAATGCATAGTTTGTCAAATCCATCTAAAGGTGTAATAAAGTGAGACCAAGAAGGGCACAGTGAAAGGGAGAGAATAGGGGTCATTCAAAGAGTGTAGTTGAAATCAGATTGGGGAGGGTCTCACTTACAGACAATGGAGGCAGAGGAGACGTGCCCACTGTCCAAAACAATGGAAACTCATGTATCTCTATATCAATAACAACAACAAAAACCAAGAGACACTGTCCCCTTATCTACTACATAGTGACAAAAAACTGGCACATACTACCACCATATCCAGATGTGATGTCACTCCTGAAACAAACAGCACTAAAATGGTGATCTAGTGGGGCTACCACAATCCTAAACAATCCACGAGGAACTGAGATTTCCCCACTGCTTTCAGGTCCATTCTTCCACATGGTCTAAATTCTTCTCTAAGAATCAATGACCTCTAAGTTCTCTTCCAGTTCAAAACTACGACTTTAATGAAAGGAAGCCTCAAATGGCAAATTAAGTCAATACTCTAGGTCAATTTTCCTCTGTCCACAGCCCCTATCTGGGGACTGAGAGTCCATCCAACCTCACCACCTAACCACGGATCATGCCTTAGTGGGCAGTGTGACCTGCCCTGATTAAAGTCTCAGAGTGCAATGTGTTCACAGACAAGTATTCTTTCCCTTCTCCACGTGTATCTGCCACCAGTATTCTTCAGATTTATGTCTGGGTTGAGGGAACCAGAGGCTCCAACTAGCGATGCCACACAGCTTTCTCCAAGTTTGAACACCTTCAATCATACTCCTATTTCCGCAGCCTTTTCAGTCCTACTCTCCAATGTTCCTAAAAACAATCTCATTCCTCTCTCCTTTGGGTCATCAGATTTCACAGCAGTCAACCTCTGGGGCATAGAAATGATTTTCAAGTCAATATATATACCCAATGTAAAAAATTTTAGAACCAGTAATACCCTAGTTTTCTCCAGAGTTACTGAGAAATTTACAAAATCAGAGCTTCCTTTTATATGTAAAAAAAAATGTTCAGAACCTATACAACGTTAATTGCATAAACTTAGTCAACTGAACAGACTTCACTAGTACATCTAAAACAGGTCATCATTAACCAGCTGTAAGTGACAGATAATAAGCAGCCTCTACTACAGGCAAAGCCAGCTCTTGGCCAAATCTGTGACATGAAAATGTCCTAGTTAGCCACAGAGGTTAAGAGGCATTTTCACATACTGCCAGATGACCTTTTACTCATTTCTTTACCATCTAGCAATCTACTTGGTATCCAGATGTCAGTCTATAATCTTTCAAAAGCCATGGGTGGGCACAGTGGCCACCTCTAATCCTAACCTGTAATCCTCCCTTCTGGGAGGCTGAGGCAAGAGGATCACTGTAGCTCAGGAGTTCAAGACCAGCCTGAGCAAGAACAAGACCCCATCTCTAGTAAAAATAGAAAAATCAACCAGGTGTTGGGGCAGGGGTCACATAGTTCCAGCTACCCAGGAGGCTGAGTTCAGAGGATCACTTGAGCCCAGGAGTTTGAGACTGTTGTGGGCTAGAGCCTGGGCAACAGAGTAAGACTATCTCCAAAAAAAAAAAAAAAGCTGAAATTAAAAGGGGGCTTTCATGACAACTAAATCCAAAGTCAGAAGTCAAAAGGTCACAAAAAACAAATCTCCAGTCAACCTAGATCCACACAAGGAGCAAGGAGGGGAAGAAAAAATCCCACTCCAAGCACCATCCATTTCAAGGATGCTTCAAGATACTTAGAAAGAACCTACATGAAGCCTGTGAGGAGTCTGGAACCAGACAGGCAGTATTTCAAGTCTGAATGATGGGCAAGCAATGGGTACAGAGTAATAAACATCTATCTTATCTATCACAACCCAACAATTTCACTAGCATGGCAAGAATTATACTGCTTTTTAAGACACCTAAAACTAAGGAGGCAAGTCAAAGTAATCATTTAGTACAAATGAGTAACAAAGGTGTAACTATTCATGTGCAAAACTTCTGGTCACTCTACCACCCAAACTTTAAACAAATAAGCCAACTAACCAGCAAACAGAAGCTTTCCTCTGTGCCCTCTTAAGAGACTTCTTATACCATGTATAATTCTAATAAGCTTTGTTATTTGGTCTCTTTTGAAATTGCCTGCCTCTCCCTCTGGACTGCAAGTCCTTAAGGGCCTCTTCATCAGTGAATCCCTAATACCCAGTACAGTTCCTGGCAGAGTAAGGACTCAATTAATATATTTGCTGATCAAATAAATGAAGATTAGAAGTAGATGGAGTCTCTCGTACTTCTCAACATTTCAGGGTAAAGAATCAGAAGATGAGTTTTATACGTTCAGACACTACTATTTAGTTGTTGAAAATTCGTGTGTAAGTTTTCATGCCAACATTGTTCCACTCAATAAAGTAGGTAATCTATATTTTAAGTATGAGCAAGAAACAAATCTCTGCCCTCCTCTCTACTACTGCACCTCATGTCCCCAAAAGGTAAGAACACTCTATTGGGATCCAGTGTCCAGGGCACAAAAGGGTCTCCTGTACTAGCAGGCAGGGTCACCGTGTTAAAAGGCTTAGCACACCATATGCCTCTCCTCCCCTCAAAGGGCAAGACTGGTAAACTGATCCAGAACTAATTATCTGGGAATAGGTAGGTCTTCATTTAAAAATTTTTAAAAAGTTGAAGCTGGCATCTAAAAGCAGAACTGAGTTGAATGGCAAGATGAGGGCAAAAGATATAAAATCCAAAAATTACAGTAGTTTAAGATTATTCAGCATAGAAAACAAACTAAATAAGCTGAGAACTGCACAGTAAGGTAACACTGTCATGGGAAAAAGTTTCTAAATTACTTAATAAACTCAATTCATTTTTTTTTTTTAAACTTCAGTCTTCAGGCACCTGAAAAATGATGTAAATACACCCCCACTACAAATAATTTCCAAGGCAAGATTTAGGTACTGCAAAGACAGTTCATAGATCATCCAGAGGTTCCTTTAATTCACAACCATCCCTGAAATCTGTGGTCTACGAGCTGCACGTCAGTATCGTCCAGGAAGCTTTTTAAAAACAGGTTCTCAATCCACAGATTTCCAGAGGTGGAGTCCCACAGTCATGTCTTAAAATACCCAAATGATTCTAACACAGGCCAGCCTAGCATCCATCTAGAGCAGCGTTTCTCAACCTTAACACTGTTAGTACCTGGGGATGAAGAATTCTGTTGTTTGGGGGGGGAGTCTCTTATACTATGTAGGCTGTTTAGCAGTGTCCTCTCCCCTGTAGACGCACACTGCCCATACCCAGAGATGTGACAAGCAAAAAAAAGTCTCTAGGGAAGGTAATAAGTCTCTAGGGAAGTGGGACCATACCTACCGTGTATCTTCCAAGGGTACATGTGAAACTTATTAAATGTAGAATATAAATGTTTTAACACAATAACTAAGAAAATGCCATGAAGGCTGTGTTAACCAGTTTGATGAAAATATTTCAAATTGTATATAAAACCAGCACATTGTACCCCATAACTGCATTAATGTACACAGCTATGATTTAATTTAAAAAAACAAAAGTCTCTAGACACTGTTAAATGTTTGCGGGGGAGGGCTCACCCCCAGCTAAGCATCCCAAATCTAGAATAAATCAAAATCCAATCATCATAAGTTTTCTGAAGGAAAGAAGCTAAGTGTGGTGGCTCATGCATGTAATCTCAGCAACACTGGAGACTGAGGTGGTAAGACTGCTTAAGATGGGAGTTCAAGACTAGCCCAGACAAGAGAGCATAACTAACTACATCTCTAGAAAAATAAAAAATATTAGCCAGGATGTGGTGGCACATGCTGTAGCTGTAGTCCTAGCTGCTAGGACTAGGCACAGGCAGGTGGATCACCTGAACCCAGAAGTTCAAGGCTACAGTCAGCTGATTCCTACGGCCCTCCTGCCTGGGTGACAGAGTCTATATCACTTAAAAAAAAAGGGGCGGGGGGACGATACTGAAAGCTGCTTAAAACCAAGAGGCCACGTCTATTTTTCAGTACATCCTGAGGAAAAGCAGCTGACAGTGCTCAGCCAACAGGGCTCAGATCTTGACTTAAGGACCAAACCAGCCTCTTCTGCTTTTTATAATAAACTCAATGCAGAACTTCAGTTGTGCAGACAGAAGAGTTTCATTTTCACTATCATTTATTTACTCTTAAGTGTAGTAACATCCTGTAAACATGTATATATACACACACACACACACACACACACAGACACAGAGGCTGCCTCTCAAATATCAAAAACATAGAACTGCAAGATACAAGTTCATCACAGAAACAAACTGAATACTGATCCTGACAAACGCTGCTTAAAGGAAGAGATGTTTACTTGTAATAAGCACATTATCTTTGTACCAAACAGATGCAAAAACTTACCTTAAAAACCTAAGCAACTGGCTCGGCGCCCACAGCACAGTGATTACGACACCAGCCACATACACCACGGCTGGTGGGTTCAAACCCGGCCCAGGCCAGCTAAACAATGATGACAACTGCAATAAAAAGTAGCTGGGTGTTGTGGCAGGCGCCTGTAGTCTCAGCCACTTGGAAGGCTGAAGTAAGAGAATCACTTAAGCCCAAGAGTTTGAGGTTGCTATGAGCTGTGATGCCACAGCACTCTACCGAGGGCAACATAGTGAGAATCTGTCTCCAAAAAAAAACAAACTAAGCAACCTCATCCTATCTTAATTTTACTAATATTCCTTTTCCACTTAAATATGGTCTGATTCTCAAATTCTAAATAGATTGAAACTAGCAATATTTTGCTTTAGTTTGGTTGCTATGCTTTACATTAAAGTACTCTAAACCCAAAACAATTCTCTTTCCGTCTTTGAGTAAGTTCCTCCAGCAAGATGCTCATCTTTACTTAACTCTACCAAAATACACCTCCCAGAGCAACAAAGCAAGCCAGGTTCAAGCAAATAGAGTAATATCAAGGAAAGGACAACAGGGAAGGCATTAAGAGACTGAGTTTATGTAGGACCGAGTGAATGGTACTTGGTTAAACGCTGAACTCCCAGACCAGAGGCACTGAAGTGCAGAAGAGCTTCCAAAGCATTCATCCAGGACAACAGCTATTTCCCAAACAATCTTTGCTGAAGTATATAGCAATACACAGTATCCTCTCAATCTTCAATAACAACCAGGAGTACACAAGGAACACCTGAAGTTATGGATTTGGGGGGCCAATCAAACCCAAAGAGCAGTATCCCAAAGTATATAAGAAACAGAGTCCTACATACACTCCTGATGGGCTTTTCTGTATTTAACCAGTCCTTTAAAAAAACTTTCTGAGGTACCACCTCTAATTAACTACTCTAGCAAACGTATGTAATTTAAAGAATCTTCAACAACCGCTGTCCTAAAAAAATCAAAGTAACCTCCAGTTTACTTTTTCAGCCCAACTAACTCTTACATACACAAAGCTTTCTCAAGAGTCACCAAGACACAGAGCTTACGCTCACTTGACTTCCCGATTAATATGTAAACATTTAAAATCAAATTTAAATTAATAATAATAGCCACTCATGACTGAGCTGATTCTATGTGCCCAGCAGGGCTCTAGCTGCGTTCATGTATTAAGTCATCTGTCCCCACAAACTTATGGGGTAGTCGCTATCATCACTCCCACATTACTGAGAAAGCAGGGACACTGAGTAACTTGCCCAAGGTCACAGAACTACAAAGTGGTCAAACCAAGATTTGAACCCACACATTCTTAACTCCAGAGTAAAGAAAACTCCAGCACCACCACCACCAATGGGTGGGTCTCACACATTTTGCTGAGGCACATTTCAATGGTTGGAAATCTGGAGTCCCTTCCCCACTGGATGCCTATCTGCAACATGACCTTGAAGACAAAATCAAAGTAAACTTCACATTAGGAAAGCGGAACAATATCAATATTAACAAGTGTTGTAAAGCTGAGGAAACAACTACTAAGTGCCCTCTCCTGTAAAAGCAAAACATAAACAAAGCTTTATCCCTCCCCACAAAGAAAACGTTAAGTACCAGGAAAATGATATTAAGTCATGAGGTTGAAACCTCAGGTTCAAAGCCAAGGCTGAGAGATTCCTCCAAGGACTCATTTCGTCCACCTACAACTACAGGTCCACAGCATGTGTGATGAAAGCAATGAAGCCCTCGGGAGGAAACACCTCCAAGTTAAGACAGAAAAGGCTTCTTTAAGAGGGAGGTACTTCAAGCCACAAGAAGGACCACCTCTCTGGCTCAAATACACCGGAGAGGCATTTGAGACCGAGCCTTCGTCCGAGCCACGACACTGGAGTTAAGAGATCACTGGGAAGGCTACTGAAAGACTCCGAACTAGTTGGTGTGTACTCCGATGACTCTGCGGCGAATTAACAGAAACCCACAAAACTTGTTTTCCGGAGAAGAACCCAACAATGGCCTTTGCGAATCTCTACTGCGAGTTGCTGCCTCAACTTGACACGCTCCCCAAGGCCCCTGGGAGAAGTTGTCCCGCGGAGCCCGCAAGGCGGGAGCGGGGCCCGGGCGGTGGAAGACGCTGCGGGCTGGGGCTGGCGGGGCGGAGGGCTGGGGTTGGAGCCGGAGCCCCGGCAGGGGCGCGTCTCTCCCGCCCGCGCCGCCGCCGCCGCCGCGCCAGGCCCTGACCATCAACGCGGCGCAAAGTTCGCTGCCGGGATCGCGTCCCACCGCCGGCGCCGAGTCCGGAGGGGCCCCCGGCTGACAGGAACAAGCCGGGAGCGACTGGGCAGGACTCGGTGCCGCGCCTCCCGGGCCCGCGGAGCAGCGAATTCCGGGGGGGAGGGGAGAGGGGCCGGAACGCTCTCTCCCCTTGCCGCCGAGGCCCCGGCGGAGCGGCCTAGCCGGCCGCCCGCCTGCCTGCCCGCGCGCCCCACGCGCCCCGCGCTGCAGCCTGCCTCGCCGCCCTCCCCCCATTACCTGGAGGTCCCCACGACCCGCCGCTAGTTGCGCTCAGGCGGGAAACTCGCTCACCGACACCATCAGCGAAGCGCCCAAAATGGCGGACGTATCAAGCAGGCCTTGAGTTCCCCCCACCCTCCCTCTGGCCGCCTCGCAGCCAATCGTGACTCTGCCCCTGCCCCCAGCTCCACGCTTATTGGCCTTCCTCGTCCACCCCCTGCAACCTATTGGATCGCCCAGCGGCTCCTTTGCATTCACTCCGATTGGCTCACAGACCTAATCAGTCAAGTGCAAGGGGCGCGTTCTTTTCCCAGGGACTTGATGGATCCGGAACCTCTAGGACCCAGAGCCTGAGAAACAAATCAGAAATCGGGAGAAACCTAGCTGGGTTCCCCCACGCCGTAGCAACAGCAGGGCCTCTTTAACGGGCGCTTCAGACCACCAATCCGAGCGGCCTATGCTTTTTCTGCTGTATAGAGCCAAACCAATCATAGCCATGGAACTGGAGCTGCAAGCGAACCAATGGGGTAGCGGGACGACCAACCAGGCAGGGCGAAGGGCCGCTAGGAAACCGGTGATGACGTGTGCCACAATGTGTGCCGGCGGCGGAAGCTGGAGTAGACTGGGGAATTAGCTTAACTGGCTGGACACTTGCTTAGCATGTATGAGGTAAGAGGATCGATTCCCGAATTCTCCGCGCCTGAATTTTACAGGAGGGGTTCGCTTACCGGAACAACTCGGTGACTGCCCCAGAAGTAGGGTCAAGGTGAGAAGTCCTTAAGTGACCCACGACCAGAAAGGAGTAGAAATGCCTTTGTGTGCGGGAGAGGGGCCTCCCTTTTGTCTTTGGCGCTTAGGATTTACACACCAGCTCCGTAATGCGCGCCTGGGCTCCCTCCCCGCGGCAGCCGGCCAGGGACGCCGATATAGCCCACTGTATGCCTCCCTGCGGATAACCTGCTTTATTCCCTACATGGAATCGTAGCGCTTCCTAGAGTCCCATGAAAATCAACACGGGCGCAGAAGTTAGAAGTGGGCGAGGAAAAGGACAAACCCTGGCAAGCCTGCGGCGACACGGTAACAACGATGCCAGAGTCGAGGCTACTGCAGAATGGCACGCGGGGGCTACGCCTGAGCGGTCGGCGGACGGAGGGCCGCCCTTTACTGAGCAGTCACTGTGAGCCCACAGCGCAACCAGGCTCTGAGGTTCTGTTGGGGGTCCATCCGTACACATCTGGGGCACGTCGAGTGACATAAACTGAACGGTCGTTTTACTCGCCCCTCATTCCCCCAGAACAGAGACGATGGAGCTGTGAGCTCTTGGGTTGAGACATCCGAGGGGGAAACTGGCCCCAGACCCTAAGATGGGGTTTTGGGGCACTCAGGAGGCAGGCGTAGCTAGGGCATGCTGAGAGAGAAGGTGCAGAGGTGACTGAGCCATGCAGAGCCTTGAGGGACAATGTCATCATGCCAGTCCCAGGTGCTCGACCTCTGAGGAGGGCCCCTTACAAGGAAGCTCTCAGGACTCTCAGGCTCGCTGCAGTGGTGCTGGCTTGGTCAGGGATAGGCACTACCGCACCAATACGACACAGTATGGTTACTGTATGGCTTCTCCAGACTCCTGGGGAAAGTGGCACAGCTTGGCCCCTGGGGGTGGGAGCGTAGGATGCACCTGCCGAGGTGGACACCTGGCTACCTCCCAGATACTTAGCATCTCTCTGCACCTACACTCCCGTACCCTTTGCACAGCTGGCCTGAGCTGTCCCCACCTCACTGACAGCCTGGGGAGCTGGGTCTCAGGGCATGTAAACCTATCCCTGCCCTGAGCAGAGACTGTTACTGGAGGAGACTAGAACTGTGGTCCCCAAACCCCAGTCCTCCAAGGCAGCCTATTAGGAACCGGTGGGGCTCCACCCCACCTCCAATCTCCAGCCCTTGGTGGTGGATAAATTGTCTTCTGTGAAACTTAGGAACCAGGTGGCATAGGAGAAGGTGACCAGCTGAGGGAGGAAAGTTTCATTTGTATTTAACAGCCATTCCCCAATACTGCCTGAGCTTCCCTCCACCAAAGAAAAAAAATTGTCTTCCATGAAAATGGGCTATGGTACCAAAATGGTCGGGACTGCTTCTTTAGAAGGAATTCAAGGTCAGTAATTCCAGAAGAGCATTATCATTCCCATTTCACAGATTAGGTAACTGAGGCCCAGAAAGCATTCAGATGTCAGGTGCAGGCCATGCAGGGCTGGGAACCTGCAGCCTTCTGATTTCAACATTGTTCTTTTTGGACAGCGCCTGTGGCTCAAAGGAGTAGGGCAGCCCCATATGCCGGAGGTGGCAGGTTCAAACCCAGCCCCAGCTGAAAAAAAGATTGTTCTTTTTAAAGCACCAAAGGATGCAAAAAAGTTTTATTTTTCTTTGCTACATGCAAAGACTCTGTCTCAAAAAAAAAGGGAGGGGTCTCACTTGATGCTTTTTTTTTTTTTTGAGACAAAGTCTCACTTTGTCACCCTTGGTAGAGTGCTGTGGTGTCACAGCTCACAGCAACCTCAAACTCCTGGGTTTAAGTGATTCTCTTCCCTCAGCCTCTCCAGTAGCTGGGACTATAGGTGCCTACCACAATGCCCGTCTACTTTTAGAGACATGGTCTTGCTCTGGCTCAGGCAATCCACCACCTCAGCCTCCCAGAGTGCTAGGATTATAAGCATGAACCACCTTTCTGGGCCCTGCTGTGTCCCTTTTTTTGAGACAGACCCTCAAGCTATCCCCCTGGGTAGAGTGCCATGGCATCACAGCTCATAGCAACCTCCAACTCCTGGGCTCAAGCGAGTCTCCTGCCTCCGCCTCCCAAGTAGCTGAGACCACAGGCGCCCGCCACAACACCGGACCATTTTTTGGTTGCAGCCATCATTGTTTGGCGGGC
>CAUYQV010190819.1:0-27546 GCA_963574575.1 Galagoides demidoff | reverse complement strand
GCCTCCCAAGTAGCTGGGACCACAGGCGCCCGCCACAACGCCCGGCCATTTTTTGGTTGCAGCCATCATTGTTGTTTTGGCGGGCCCGGGCTGGGGATTCGAACCCGCCACCTTAGGTGTATGTGGCTGGCGCCTTAGCTGATTGAGCCACAGGCACCGAGCCATCACCTTCTGATGTTTTCCAATTTGTGGCTTCTGCAGAAAATGCAGACTTTTACTTTCAATCCACCTTTATTATTGTATTTGAAAGAAAGTTGCTATGGGAGGCTTATAAATTGGTCTGCCATTTTATGTTTTTTTTTTCTTTTTTCTGTCTTCCTGTGGGTTACATGAACATTTTTTTTAGAATTCTGCTTTCATTTATTTATGGTATATTTTATCACACCTCTTTTTGTAAGAGTTTGAAGCGATTTTTCTAGGCATTATGTTATGCATACACATGAATTAGCATAGTCTACTAATCTTGACATTTTGCCAGTTTATGTAAACTGTAGAAATCTAACTTACTTTAACTTCCTTTGACCTTTGCTGTTCATAATATAATTGCCTTAACTATTTTCTCTATTATCAAACATTGTTATAATTTTAACTGCAATCATGACACACAGTTTAGAAAACTCAAGAGGAGAACTGTCTATGGTACTTACTCATATTTATGGTTTCAATTGTTATTTATTCTTTTATGATATTTCTATTAATAGATTTCTTTATTTACCATTTACTTTCTGTTTCAAGAACTTTATTGAATCGCTGGGGGGTATTTTTCTAGGTGAAACATTCTCTTAGCTATCCTTCATCTCTGATTGTCTTGATTTCTCTTTCATGCCTGAGGGATATTTTTGCTAGATATAGAATTTCAAGTTGACAGCTGTTTTCTTTCAACACATGCAAATTATTGTATCACTTTCTCCTATTCATTCCTGATGAGAAATCTGCTGTCATTTGAATTATTTTCCTTTCTATAGATAAGGTACCATTTCTCTCTCACTGCTTTCAAAATTGTTTACCGTTATCTTTTAGAAATTTAACTATAAGGAAGCTTGCTGTGCATTTCTTTGGATTTATCCTAACTGAAATCACACAGTTTCTTAGATTTACATTAGAATCAATTTCCAAATGCTCTGGTCTGAATGTGTCTCTCAAAATTTATGTGTTGAGGATCAGCACCTGTAGCTCAAGCCAGTAGCCTGGAACTGGTGGGTTCGAATCCAGCCCAGGTCCGCCAAACAACAATGACAACTGCAACAAAGGGGTAGCCAGGCATTGTGGTGGGCACCTGTAATTGAAGCTACTTGGGAGGCTGACGCAGGAGAATCACTCAAGCCCAAAAGTTGGAGGTTGCTGTGAGCTGTGATGCCATAGCACTCTATCCAGGGGGACAGCTTGAGATTTTGTCTAAAAAGAAAAAAAAAATTATGTGTTGAGAACTTACTTCCCAGTGTGACAGTATTGATAGGTGAGGCTTTTTGAGAGGTATTTAGGACTCTGTTCTGATGAGTGGATTCATGTTCCTGTAATGTGGTCTTGAGGGAGTGGGTTTGCTCTTGTGTCCTGCCTTCTGCCATAGGAGGATGCAATAGGGAAGTCAATACCGGATATAATGCCTTGATCTTGGACTTCCTAGCTTCTAGAACTATGAGAAATAAATTATTCTTTATACCCAGTGTCAGGTTTTCTGTTATAGCAGCACAAAACAGACTAAGGTACCAAATTTGGGAAGTTTTGTTTATTACTTTGAATACTCATTTCAGCCCCTCTGTTTCTTTTTTTTACTGAGACTCTAATGATAGAAATATTACATACACTTTTTATATCCCACAGATTCCTAAGTCTTTGTCAATTTTATTCCAGCTATTTTTTCCTTATTGTTCAGACTGTGTGATTTCTATTATTCTGTTTTCCAGTTAACTATTGATTCTTTCCTCTGTCCACATTATTCTGCTGTTGAGCATATACATTGTATTTTTCAATTTGGTTGCTGTATTATTTAGTTCCAAATTTTGTTTGGTTCTTCTTTGTTTCTTCCATTTAATTGCTGAGATTTTATTCTATTTCATGTGTTTCAACTGTGTTTTTAATTGCTTACTAAGCACTTTGTACATTGCTACTTTCAAATCCAATCCTTGTGAGATAATTCTTTTTATTTATTTATTTATTTATTTTTGGGCAGTTTTTGGCTGGGGCTGGGTTTAAACCCACCACCTCTGGTATGTGGGCCGATGCCCTCCTTGAGCCACAGGCACCACCCACTTGTGAGATAATTCTAACTTCTGTGTCGTGGTGTTGTGATCTGTTAGGTGTCTCTTGTGGTTCAAGTTGAGATGAAATTTTTACTTGTTCTTAGTGTGACAATTGATTTTTACTGTATCCTGGGCATCCTTGATATTATGTTATGAGATTCTAGATCTTATTTAAATCTTCTCTTTAGGCAGGACTCCTCTAGCTCCAGACAGGCAGAGGAAGATGGTCTCCCTTTTCTTGGCAGGCAGGATGAAAATCTACACTCTCTCTTGGCCTCTATTACCACCCCAAGGGTGGGAGAAACTCCTGGTTACTTTCCACTGGTGATGAGAGTTCTAATACCACGTATTTTCTCAGGTCCCAATGTCCCTAGGTAGTTGCCTTTTTCTCTTTACTGGTCAGTCTTATGCTTGCTTTAGTATATAAGTTCAGAGATTTTTACCATAATTAGTTTAATTAGTTGGAAGACTAGAGGGAAGCATATCTTAATTTTTGAAACAGAAAAAGAAGTGCTAATTTGTTCTTACAAAACACACATACATAAACATAGACATATATACATACAGAGTCTGCAAGTTCACAAACTCATTCTAGAAAAAGTACCACATACTTCATTGCTGAATATCACTACAATTACCTTCGAAGTACTCCTCTTGGAAGCTATGCACCCATGCCAGTGCCTAGTCCACCCCTTAAAGCAATTTTGGAACTCTTTTTCTGGAATGCCCATAAGAGCTGTAATTACACAGCACACAATAACATACAACAACAATAACAAACACCACTCAGCAAGACACTGTCATAGGTCAACACACACATAGCTGTGAGACACTGATATACCAAGGTTTTGAAACCTTATCAAGTTATTTTCACAGTGCTGCCAACATAGACGTACAGTGTCAAGTTTGTAAAATTAATTGTCATACCTTCCTATGATGGAAGTGCTGATGGCCATTCCAGAAAAAGAGTCCCAAAATTGTTCTGAAGGGGGAGCTAGATGCTGGCATCAGTGTATAGCTTCCCAAGGGGAGTACCTTGAAGATGACCATGGTGATCTTTAGTATGTAGCACTTTTTCTAGGATGAGTTCACAACCTTAATTGTCACACCTTTTTTACTGTGCGTTTACACACACACAAAGACACCAACATCCCTCAGCAGAAGGAAATACGCCAAAATCAACATATTTTCACTGGTTTCAGTTAGTATATTAAACCCATATCTTTCTTCCACTGCCTAACAATATGTAGAGATTTAATCTATCTCTAAATTAGATATCATATTATAATATAGGAATTTTTGCACATGCAGTGACCTTAGACTTTTCAAATTATGGATGAATTCTAAAGTTCATTTCCTACCAATATTTCATCTTCTTTATACTCCACCAAAAAAAAAAAAAAGTTGCCATCATCCAAATTACAGAGAAGATACTAGCTTGAGACTAATGGTCTGAATAAAATCCATTAACCTCTTATTAGAAAGAGCAAAGTGGGGGGAGAGCAAGAAAAAAGGGGGGGTAGAGAGAGAGCGAGTGCATGTGTGAACACAAGTGCAAGTGAGTGTAAGAAGCAAGCATCTTTCTGTTGTATGATCTGGGTAGATCGCCAGTTTTAGATGATTTCAGAACAAAACCATGATTTTACTCATAATTTTAAGTATTTTGTTCCTGCCATGGGATGATTTTCTCAGCATTCTATTTTAAATAGTTAACTTATTTACCCATACATTCTTTAACCAATAATATCTGGTATACATTGAACATTGAGCCGACATACTGATACAGAAGCAAATAAAGCTTCCTGGAGATTATTACGATCTAGAGTAGTGGTTCTCACATTGTAGTACATCAGAATCATGTGGAGTCTTGGTTAAGCACAGAATTCTGAACCCTACACCTTGAGTTTCTGATTCAGTACCTGAGATTGAGCCCATGAATTTGCATTTCTAACATGTTTCCTGGTGATGCTTTTGCTGCTGGTTCATGATCCACATTTTCAGAACCCCTGTCTAAAGCAATGACAATCAAATGTCATTGTGTCTAAGAATGACTTAAAACATGGTTTATATAATGGTTTCCTAAATTCAAATTCCAAAGATTTTGATTCAGTAAGTCTGGAGTGAGACCCAAGGATCTTATTTAAAAGCATCCCAGCAGAGCCCTTTGCACATAGCTTGAGGACCACACCTTGACCAATATTGGAAAATATATTGATCTAATGACACAGGCCCAGGGATAGAATAAATAATCATATAAACAATATTTCATTTAAGTGTAATAAGAGCCAAAGGAAGTTCAGGTGCTTTGAGAGTTGAAGGCAAAGGAGAGACTATTTGAATTATTTTGGAGAAAGCAGCACACCCAAGCAAGATGAATAATCAACTCTTTTTCATACTTGGCCAAGAAAAGAAATACAAAGTGAAATAAATTCTTTCATTTTAACAAATTTTGCATTGACACTGTGGCAGCCTGTTATATGGTTATGAGTCTGGGCTCTGCAGTCTAAATATCACTTTCTAGTTCCACCAGTTTACCAGCTATATGAACTCGGGTGAGCTGCTTAGCATTTCTCAGCCTCATTTTTTTTTGTAAAAAAATTATGAAATGGAATAATAAGACCTCATCGCTAGACAGTTCTATGAAGATTAAATGTGTTTACACATGTAAAACACTTAACACTGCTGCCTGGTGGGTAGAACCAGCTCAGCTCAGTAACCGTGAGCTATTATCACCATAAGCAGATTGGGCGGGAGCAGCATCCTGCTAAGTGCTCACCCGAAGCTGTTCTGGGGAGTGCTCTGGCAGTCATTTAAAACGTTGGCATTACATCTGTCAGATTTAGAAATAAGATCTTCTCTAATGTACAATATTCAGAGCAGGAGTCCAGAAGGCTTTCCAGTGGTCAGCTTCACTATTGAGCCAAGAGCTATGGGTAGGTAGAGCCTGTAGATACTTTTAAGGCTCCCAGAGCTTTGTCTGCACATGGCTACTTCTGTGATTTCCTGGTTTTGTCTTTGCAGTGATTACTAGCCATCCTCTAAGATTAAAAGGCTTGTAATATCATCTTTGAACTATAAAGGAGGAAGACCTAGTGAAATAGTGTCCTACTCTATGGGTGTAGTCAGTTAAGAGGAGTTCTGGGGATGGGGACAGTGGTGGAATTATGAATGATGAAAGAAAGTGTTCTTCATCACAGAATGTGGGGAGAGTAGAGGTCTAAGCTTCAAGAGTAGACAGGAGCAGAGTTATACCAACATAAATGAAAGCCCTTCTAAGTGTACGTTGGAGAGGGGGAGACCCATCTGTGCTTACTGACCTGTGTCTGCTCTGCATTCCAGCCACTCTTGCTATTGTGTTTCGTGGGCAATGGACTATGAGCAGAAGGAGTTGTTTCCTTTTTAAGTGGATATGGTTAAGCATCTGCCATGTCTTCTGCATACTATAGTCCACTGTATTGTGACTCAGAAGACAGGACAAACACGGGGCAGTGAGGTGGTGGAGTAACACAGTGGAAGAAAGAGTCTGAGCCAGCACCTGGGGGAGCATCATTTGGCCATCATCAGTCTGTGATGAGTGAAGAAAATTACTGCTATGTCTTTGAGATCTAGACAGTGTTTGATGCATCTGTTTGCCTTGTCTATTCTAACGAAGATAGAAGTTGATGTGTTGGAATCCTGCCACAAAACTCCCTAAAATAGGATGCATCGGCTGAGTAGTGAAATAGCCACCAGCATGGATACAGGATCAGTGGCCAGAAAGGCCATGATTCTTGCCACACAAAGAGGCCAAACACTTACCAGAATTGTTGCCTCTGATAACTAATAGGGCAGTAGGTCACATACATGTCTACCTGCTCTAGAAAAACGTGGTTAGAAGGCACCATGGGTGTTCATAGTGATAGTCTTTATTGGCTATAATTGGCTGCAGATAACAGGGTATGACTTTAAGAAGTTGAGCTTCAGAAGGAATTTGCTGATGTACAAGCGGATGTGAAAGAGAATAGTAATAGAGATAGTTAAGAAATTTGGCAGTATTGAAAAAAAGAGAATGGCAAGAAATCACATTTAGAAGTGATTAAGCAATAAATGATCTCTCAACTTATTAATATTAATAGTTAATAGGTTCAATAATACACAAAATAGTAAACCTAATAATATTTCACAGGGTGTGACTGTCTCTCTGCTTCTGTGGCCTCAAGCTAGCAGCCTTGATGTTGAGAGAGGGAGAAGTATGAGAAAAATGAAAAAATGGGATATATGGACATGAAAATCTAGGGGTTTTATCACTGAAAAGTCCAAGTTCGGGGGAGCCCCTCATTCCTGGTTAAGTCTTAGAAAGGTTGGTCATCCTATGAAAAGCCCATGTCTAGGAAAGCACTTCAGGGTGGCTACCGGCACAGGGAACAAAAATTAAGTGGAGGGGTGTCACTGGAAGCAAATCAGTCATTGGCCTACTAAGTGTTTGAGAAAGCCAGACTGATAGAGAAACCACAAGCCTGAACCCCAAACGCCTCTGATTGGACCTCCAAATTTTCATATGTAGGAGGCAGGCTTCAGAAGCTGTATGGCTCAAAAGGAGAATGTGAGGTCTGACAGTTAACTTCATGAACTCATCCTGCAAACTGCTACATACCTCACTGCTGAATATCACTATTCAAAGTACTCCCCTTGGGAAGCTATACACTGAGGCCAACATCTAGTCCACCCTTAAAAGCAATTTTGGAACTCTTTTTCTGGAATGGCTATCACAGCTGTCATCTGATAATTAAGCTCCAAACCGTGCCACTGTGAGTTTAGGTTGCCAGCACTGCATAAACAACTCAGGAGGGTATTATAACCTTGGTATATTAGTGTCTCAAGCTGTGTTCATGTTGATGTGTGGCACTGTTTTGCTGAAAGGCATTCATTATTGTTGTTGCATGTTTTTGTGTGCCATACGATGACAGCACTAATGGTCATTCCAGAAAAAGTGTTCTAAAATTGCTTTGAAGTGTGGTCTGGGCACTGTTAGTGCATAGCTTCCCAAGGCAGTATTTTGATGGTGACGAGAGCGATTGATATTTCACAGTGAGGTATGTAGCATTTTTTCTAGGATGAGTTTGCAAACTTACTTGTGAGTCTTTGTAAGCTCTCCAACTCCCATTTTGGATGTGGAGGAGGATCATGGATAAGGAAGCTCCTGAAGAAGGAGCCAAGGACCCCTGAGATTGCTGGACAATGGACTTCTGGCAGTGTGGAATCAAAATGTATTGAGAGCTCCCCTCTCCCGGCTTTCTAGTAGGAGCCCTTCCTACACGTGCCCAGAGTAATTCCTTAACTGGGATGGAACAAGTACTGCAGCGTCATTGCCCTCCTCTTTTTGAGTGAGCATTGGGATTACAGTTCTCCTTTCCCTGAACCACCATTGTACACTGGGGTGGAGAGGAGCAGATAATCTGTCCTTTTAGTTCATAGGTTGCCAGACCAAGAGGAGCTACATCTGGCCCTACAGAAAAGGACAAGCATTGCCAGAAATTCTGGGCTTGAGCTGAATGCAGCAACTAGTGGGCTTAGCAAGGGTATATGTGTTAGATGCAGCAAGAGTAAAATAGACACATAACATCAGTGAATCTCTACCTGTCCCAGCTAGCTTTGCAGTTATGTTGACCATGTGACAATCTCTGGCCAATCAAACCTGAACAGAATGGATATCATTTACTGCTGTGCTGAGGTGGTTAATTAGGTACCAGTGTCTTCCTCCCACTTCTCTGATTCCTCCCTCAAAGCTAAATGGATAAAATACAGGGCAACCTGGAAGCCACAAGAGGGTGCCACAAAATGGAAGAAACTTGGATGCCCCGGGCCCCATGTGTTGAAAATACCAACTAGAAAGCTTTCTCTGACCTTCATTTGACTGTCACGTGAGTGAGAAATAAATGTTTTATTGTAGTAGGCGGCTGGTATTTTGAGATTGTAACATCAGCTAGCATTAGCCTAATGCTTTAGGAAAGTATCTTTTTCTGTATGCATGTATTATTCATGTATGCAGATCGCTCACTTATTTCCCCATTTTGTTCTCTTAATGGGCACAATATAGTGTGTGAGTTAAGAGATATGGGATGAGGTGGGGGGCAGGTTTGGAGTGAGGAGACAAGAGCTTCTCCCTGTGCTTTTTCAGGGCCATTTAGTGAATTAGCAGCTCCATTCTGGGCCCTAAAGCTCAGAAGAATGCCATGTCCATTTGCGCACTGGCTGGCATTTTGCTTTTAGGGATATTATTCCCTAACTGAGCTCAGTGTGGGCCTCATGGTCTGAAGGGAAAATGCTACAGCCCACATTGCAGGTTGCTCACTCTCCACTGCAAGATCCAGCCTGCGGTTTGTAATAGACTCTGAAACCTCTGCTTGGCAGGCTCTGCTTACACAGGGAGCATATCATAAAGTTTAACAGTGAAGGTGAAGACTGTTAAAATGACCCAGTTTTCTCCTTTCTTCCACACAAGGACTCAGACTCTGCTTTCAGACCCCGGCAGATTTTCCTCTTCTCTCTGGAAATAGCAGGAGAGCCTGTGACTGCTTCCACTCCTCATCCCTCTACCAGGACTGGAGGCCAAGGCTGAGCCTGTTCTCCAGATCAAGTGAAATTAGGTGTGGGACAGCATTTTATAACATTTAGACCTCAAATATGCATGTATACGGGGAGGCAACGTGGCAGCACAGAGGAAACCAAAGGTTTAGACGTCAGTCTCAGTCCCTCTTGTTTTGAATCCTGGCTCCACCGCAGCCTTGCTAGGTAATTCTGGGGCTGTTTCTCAACTTCTCTGATCCACAGTCTCCCCTACTATAAAATAGGACCTGTACGACTTTCTTCTTAGGGTGGGGTTAAAAGAAATAACAAGAGAAGTACCCAGCTCAGTGTCTGGCTTGTGTTGCTGCTCAGTAATTGTGACTTTCCTTGCTTTTCCTCATCTCCCCACATCGTGTCCCTGTGGCAGAACACACAGATAATTCTTTCCTGCGCTCTGTCTGCCTCCATTCACTTCTGCATGTTTGGATCGGAACTTCCTTCGTTGTAATTATGCAAACTCTACAGCTAGTTGACTACATTGACATAAACTCCTTGAATCATCTTCCAGCTTTCCTCTATGGCAGGCCTTGGGATCGAGAAAGAAGGCAATGGATTGAAAGAGCACCTACTTGGTGTCATGAGACCCAGGTGCAGATCTGCTGTCCAGCTGGAGCAGTGTTGGTTAAATTAGAAATCCCTCCAAACCTGTTTACTTACCTGAAAAATGTCAGCAATAGCTTCTACAAAAACAAGCACAAATATAAGGTATTTCAGTGTGCTTACAGGGTACCTTTTTCCCCCCTAATTGCCCTGGTTTTCTAGGTTTCCAAAGTGTCTTATGCCGTGTGCATCTTCTCCCAGACCCACTGAGCGTGGATAGGGTAGCTGCTTTGTCTGAGCCATCCATCCGTGATCCCACATCATCCATCTTTGCTCATGTCAAGAATGTTTTGGTTTCAATACGTGCTACTTTAAAATATCCCCATCAGAGCGAAGCCCAAGGAGAAAGGCCTATCTTTCTGTAAGCTAATTTTCTTTTTTTAAAAACATTTGTTCCAATTCACCCATGGTCCCAAGGTGCCTCACATATTTCTGTTAAAGTTTAGTAAAGTGTCACCCCAGTTCAGGGCTGGCCACTTTACAAAGAGCAAAGCCTAAAAGTTAACATAGCAGAGATGAAATACACCGTATGGATAAGGCATCTGAGATATTGTTGCCAGGGGAGTCATTGGTTTGATTTTTCTGACTTGACTTAAGAAGCCTAACCACCTTGATGTTTGTTTAAACTTGAATTCAATCCCATTAAGGCGTGACGTTACCATTGTCTCCCTTTTATGTTAACAGAGTTCTGCACGTTTGAGAACATATTTTCTTACAACTGGAGGCTTTCAGAACTCTGCTTTATTTCACAGCTGTCTATACTTGAGGCCATGTTTTTGGACATGTACTTTTAATTTTCCTGCCTCCTGCCTCTTTGAAAGCAGTTCATGTTTTTCCTGTGAAGCTATAAGGAAGCTCACTTGGGGGGCATAGTACAAATTTCCAAGGAAGAACACTGACTTTTGAAAAGAGAGTAAAATAACATTATGGAAATCTTAAGTTCCAACTCTGTTCTGACTCATTAGTTTTCTCTGTGTGTTACCTCCAGGATCCAAATCATCTCCATGCCTTCAAACAGGATTCGCTTTCCGGAGTTCCATTTGGTTCCTCAGCACTTTTCCTCTGCTACCCAGGGAGTTTTCCTCAGTTCTTGGATTTTGACACAGTCTAAGCTCATAGTCAACTCCTGCTGCTCCTCTTTTTTGTTTTTCTTTCTACTTGGGTCTCCTGAGCTAAATGGATTCTGCACAATGTATCTCATGCCTTATTGCAGCTGTTACCACTTTGCTCCAAAAATGTTTTCCTCCTATTCGATTACTTTGTCACTCAGGCTTATTGTTATGTTGACATATTATTCAATCCCCTGCCTCTTTAACTTAATGTTCTGATGTGCTACACACAACAGCAGACACATTTGATGTCTTGAAGCTGTAGTCTCGTGTGGCAAAAAAAAAAAAAAAAAAAAAAAAAAGTTTATTTGTAAATTGTTCTACCTGCATGCTTTGTAAATCTATTCTAACATCATTTCATTTCTTTTGATTCTGTTTAAGAATCAAAGAATGGCATGTTTCTAGGGACTAGTGAAATTCTTTTATGCAATGATATTTCCGAAAGAAAAAAAAAGTCCATTTATCTCTATTTCTTTTCTTTATTTTCTTACTTGTTTTGAAAGACTTTGTTCAGGCTTTAACAATATATGCCATGAAACTTAGCCCGATTTATTTTTAAATATCTTGAACCAGGGAAGCTTTCATCTCTCCACTTTGAGAACAATTCCATATTCTAATTAAGCTTTTACCAAGGGGAACTATATCTCAAAACTACCCTCAATTTAAAATTTCCCCATTTTCATCCTGTTATTTCTAGTTAGAAACTGGAGGAATTTTACCTGTTCTTTTTCATAGAGTTTTAAAACTGCAAGGAAACATAGGGAAGGTCTTGTTCAGCTTTCCAAGTTTTCAAACATCAAAACTCAGAGATGCTGAGTGGATTGTGTATTGCCACAAGACTGGTCTTAGCAGAACTGAAACCAAAGTTTGGGTCTGCAGATTCCCAGGCCAGGCTTTTTTGTCCTTTGTGAAGGACACGTTTGAAGCCTGAGTATGTGACTGTTTTTTAGATTCTAATCCTGTTTCTTCATCGTTATCATATTTTCATTTGTCTAAGTTCTGTGAATTTTCTTCTTAAAATACATATGGCGCTTGGATAGGCCTCGAGCTTTATAACGCCCTAATTGGTTTAATTCCCCTTCCTAGGGATGGGACATCTTAATAGATGAGGATGAGAGGAGCATTTGTTTATTAATTCATTTCTTCAACCCAGGAATGGCATTATCTTCATCTTGATGGCTCTGAGCCAAGCTCTGTTCCTACTACACAGACAGCTCTTCACAAACATTTGTTGAAGAAATGAATGAACTGAAAAAAAAGTCTCTTGTTTTACTATCACATTATGAACTAACAGTATGGCAGGTAAAAGCAGAGAAAAAGATTTACTGCTATCAGTGAAAATGTCATCTTGAAGCTGAAAGTGCAGGTGGAAAATGACAACATAAGAAAGAAACCGTATATAATTGCCAGAATGAAAGTGCTATAAAAGTTCAGAAATGAAAAACTAATCTAACTAGGGCCTATAACATCGGGAGATGTGTGGATAGAGTGAACACCAGTGTTGTGGAAAACAGGAACTATGTCTTGAGTTTGAAAAGCATACCTTCCTCACAAATTTAAAATGTGGGAAATAAATAGAAAAACTACTTTCAATAGAGATAATAGAGAAAAACACCTGTAACCTAGAGATAGAAAGAAAGCAGAAGTTGATTTACTAACTTAAGAATATTCGTAATATCTTCATGGTTTTTAATGTTTTTTTTTTTTTTAAATGTAAATCATTGTATTCTGTGAGTTTGAAGAGCAGCTCATGAATGTACCCCAGGGCTATGACCCCACTGCTGATCCTTTCTGCCAGGTGGGGCAAACCACTTTCCCAATTCCCTCTTATTATAAACCAGACTTTCATTAGTTCTTAGAAGTAAATTAGAAGAGGAAGGACAAAAGTATTTCTTTGCTATTGATTCAAAACATAATGTAACTACTTAACTCAGTAAATAATTTAGATATCTGAGTCACAGATTAAGCATCTCCTGAGGTGTGCATATAAGACTAAATAGTAAATAACCTCAGTATTGAGGTTTGGCTGTGGTTGATACCTGAAAATATTAGCACCCCTTCTCTGTAATTATTGACTTCATTATCCCCATGTGACAAATAAAAATTCTATCCCAAGCCCTACTTTTCCTTGGGAATAGAGGAAAGGCATTCATTCAGAATGCCCGGGCTTTCATTCTGGCTGGATACCTTCTAGGAGAGAGAACCCTGCAGCTTTGGGGCCACATGTAGCCTTCCTGATCCTTGAATGTAGCCTTTTGACTGAATCCACATTTTATAGAACACATCTTTTAATAAAGGGATTTGTTCTGTGGAATTTGGATTCAGTCCAGAGGCCACACTTGGGGTTCTGGAGGGCCACAGGTGGTCCCAAGGCTGGCTGCAGGTTCCAATTAAACTTCCTGAGGCTGCAGTTTCCTCATGTGGTAAATTAGCACTACCTGATAGCAACTGTTATCTGTCAAGATTTATGTATTAGTTAAGGCTCTTATATTTCAAGTACCAAAGGAACTGATTCAAAGACAGGATTGAAATCTAAAAAGAAATTCCATAAGCTGACTCTAGAATGAAAAGAAGACCCAGGAAAGTTTGAGCTTGGAGGGGCAGGATGCAGCATCCCCTCCTGTTGTGATCCTTCTTTTGAGATGTACGAAGCTCCTATGGGACACAACTTCAGGGGCAACTTCCTGGAGCCGTGCATCTGACTGGAGGACACTCGACCCCCAAGTAAGGCATAGGTCTGTCACCCTGGCTAGGCCTATCCAATGTTCTCTTCCTAAAAGCTGAATTAGAGGGAAAGGGACTGGGAGATGCAAAGGTAATGAGATATATACTTACACCTCCAGGGAAGTCAAGACCATAGAGATTAAGCACCAGGTAGAAGGTTTTGTTAGAGTCAGTGACTCTAACATATTTTTTTCTCATCCCAGGAGATAAACACTTGTTCAAGAAACAGTAATCAGAGTTTTCTTTAGAGAATTGTTATTGCATTTGATACAGGTTTTGGAGATGTTTTAGTCATCTATTACTATAGAGGAGCAGCCCCAAACTTAGTGGCTAAAGACAAAAACCATGACATTATCCATGATTCTTTGTATCAGGAATCTGGGCAAGGCTCAGAGGGATGGTTCTTCTTTGCTCCACCGGGGGAGGCTCAGCTGGGGCTGGAAATTGGCCCCACTCACATGTCTGGGAGCTGGTATTGGTTGGCATCCAAGGAAGTCCAAAACCATGCCTGTGCTAAGCCCCTTCTTTTGCTCTATACTGCTTCTTCCTTTCCCTAAACAGACTCCCATCTTGGGCTCTGCTTCTAGGGAAGTCCGCCCAAGTCTCCAGGCCTCCATGTTTTTACCTGTACAAGAGAGAAGGATTCTGGCTTTGATGTATTGGATTAGAACTGAATCAGTTATTCTCTCTTATTCCCCCTCTCTCTTCCTCCCTGAGTGAAGGTGGAATTTTCCTTCAGCTTCTAGAATTCAGAAGGTGTGGTAGAAGTCGCATATAATAAAAATTTACTTCTGGCTTTGGGGACTTGGACCTGTTATATAATTTATCTGATCCCTAGTTTCTTCATCAGGAAAGGAGTTTTCTGTGTCTATCTCAGAAGATTGTTATGAGAATTAACTGCAATCACACATATAAAGCACACATAAAGGAAATGATGACACACAGAAGCTATTCAGTGCATATTACTTTTTCCCCTTCTTTTGCTAAAAGACTCCATACTTCTGTTACTTTAATACATTCCCCTTGATACTGAGCACATCACAAAATCTCAGTACAATGCATTTTCCTATGATGTAGCTTGATGGTGTGACATTGTTTAAATGATGTCCTTGGGGGGTGTTACGGTGAATTGGTGTGAGGTGTCAACAGCTGAGGTCTGACTTTGGCTCTGAATCCAGGGCTATTGAAGGGACTCAAAACCCATGATTCATTAATATTTAAAGGAATAAAAATTACATAATTCCAGCTGTTTTGTTTCCAACAAAATGACAAAGTTCAATAAGAAAAAATAGATGAGAAAAGGGATTTATATTTTTCATTTCACAGACTATCAGCCATATTCTTGCCTTAATTTAGAATGTGGAGGATTAAAATCAAAAGCTAATCAGACTCCAAGTTGGAACTTCATTGAATGATTTGCCGCCTATTTGCTCCCAAGTCAATAAAAGCTTAAGACCAAATCTAAGCTGTCCTTGGACATAGGTAGAAGCCAGAAAGGGGCCAGAGGTGGGAAAGGCATGGTCATGGCTGAACTCTTTAAAGATGCAGGTAGATTTTCTATTTGCCTGGAGATGGTGATAATCCCACACACCCCCAAAATGAATACCTGCCCTTTCTCCAATTCACATACTTGCTGCAGAATGAGTGTCACAGGGAGGGGAGGATTGACTGTGTCCCTTCTGCCATAAGATCTCTCAGAAGAGTAACATCAGGCCCACTGCCCAACTGGGGGAGCCAGAGTCCAAGGTCAAGGCCCTAGAACACCAGCTGAGAGATGTGCTACAGATTAACCCCAGAATGAAGTCCCGAGTGGATAATCTTGAGTGTGGACACAACTGAATAACCATCTCATTTGTGACGATGACCAAAGGAAGGTTCACTGTGGGAGTTCCCAGCAGAGTAGAGGTAGTGAATGTTATTCAAGGCTCCCTAAGTGTCCTGTCAGCAATCCAGGAATCGCCTGTCCTCCCGATCCTGCTGGGCAAGGGCATAAGCTGTGAGCCCAGGGTCAAAGCCACAGGAGTCCCTTGTGCTCATGATCAGAGCAAGGACACGTCTGCTTAGTATGAAGCTACAGTAAAGCAACCAATTACTTCATAATTATAATGATTAGGGAAAATGACTGCTTCAGTTACGCTCTGTTGTCATGTTCATTTTTTTGGGACTCTTGTTTATATTTTTTCCAATATTTTCAACTTAAAAAAAATAAAAGCTCAAGACTAAGTTTTGCAAATGAAAACCACAAATTTATTCACTAGCCTGTCAGCTTTTACACCCACTAACTGACAAGCCCTGTTTAAATTTTCATTTTTTAAAAAAATATTTTGCTAATAAAAAGTGAGCATGCCTTCCTCCAGGCAGCAAGCCACAGCTGCATGTCAGTGGGGGTTTACACTGCGTGACTCCATGCTTGAATTCATCTAATTCTTGGTACCATTATGAAAGATGGGCTTTGAGAGTTGTTTTCTATAATGTGTGTCTTGGAGACACCACTTTCTCACTTCCATGACTGGCCTGAAATTCTTCCCTTCACTGAAGAACTACAAACCCTGATTGTTCAATTAATGTTACAGTGAGACCAGCATAGGATTCTCAAGGGTGTTCCAGAATCATCTGTTAAGCACCATGCTTCACAGACCAGATAGCAATTGAACAAACCATCAGAGCACAGAGCATGCACAGAGTGATTTTAGAAGAACAGATGAGAAAAAAGAATTTTATAAGAAAAAATGACATCAGAGCAAGCATGGTGGTCATTTCATTTAAAATAAACTGGAACTGTGTTTACTTTGTGTTGGTATTTTTATATGTCCATATATGTATTTTGATATCTTTAATTCATATTTCTTTGTGTGTGTGTTTGTGTGGTGTGCAACACATTATCTCTTTCTTAGACCACTGTCAGTGAGAGTGATCTGCTTGCTTCTGCTCCATAGCACTCCAGTTCACTCCCCACAAAGCAGTGAGAGCCATCTTCTTAACCAGAGCATTTTACTGCCATGTCAAAGATCTCTGGTGGCTTCTTCTGGTGGCTTTATTTAGAATAAAGCTAAATTCTTTTCCAAGACCTTCAAGGCCATGTGTGGTGTGATTTTGTTCGTCTTTTTGGTTTCATCCCTTTAACTTACTAATTCTCTCTGTTTCTACACGGACAATGAATGACATGCTATACAAAACTGCTCTGAAAATTTGAGTGGCATTTCAAGCTTCAGGCACAGCCTCCTTCAGGTGTGTTAACTCAGTGATGGACAAGAATGTTTGACACCTAGGATGACAACTCACTTGGCTCATCTCTGTCACGAGTCAGAGATGACTCGGAGTAGGAAGGAATGGAAGTGGAGGGAGAAAAGGAGAGGCCGCAAAGCTTACCATCTCTATTCTCAGTCTGCCCCTCTGGAGTCGGCAGGCATCTCAGGAGGATTGTTAAAATCAGATTGTAGAGATCTCGTGTGTCTGCTCTGAAAATGAGGCCTCCTCTGAAAATGCAGCCTGGAATGGGCTTCTTAATGTAATTTTTCTGCTATGGGTAGAATCTTATTTAGCTAATATTATTTTTATTTTCACAAGTTCCTTGATATTGCCAAACAAAACATTAAAAAGAACAAGGTGTCGTTTTGTTCTGGTTTTCATTGCTCCAATTATTACATTTTGAGGCTATTTGTCAAAAGCTAGACCACACCAGACCACATCATCGAGTATGTGCAAAATAGCAAAAGCTGAAAAAGTGAAGAGGCTTTTTTCTCCTTTTCATTAAAAATTTCAATTATTTTTCTAGTTATACAAATAACACATTTGTTTTAAAAAATAGACAAAATTAACATTGCCCATAATCTTTCCAATTAAAGATAAGCACATAGGCATATATGTATAATTTTATTACATATTTGTACTTGTGTCTAAGTGCATGTGCATGTATGAATATGCATATGTATGTATATGAATCTCTATACAAATCTGTGTACATATACAAATCTGTATGTATAAGAGTGTGTGTGTGGAATCGTGTATATATCCACATAGAATCATGTGCCTATGTATATGTATACTAGATATGTATGTATTCAAAATAGGATTATGTGAATACATTACAGTAATTTCATATTGAATAAGATATAATAGTCTCCATAGAGAAAATCCAGCCAGTTCCCATGATTCTAGCTCTCAAGGCAGATTTTTTCTGTCTCTCTTCAACTTTCCTACATTTTCCCAAAAGGGTCTTTCCCTGGTGTCCAGTTGTAGTGACTGAGACACCCAAAGGACAAATGCTTATCTGGATACTAACATCTGTGGCTAAACTTTTCTTGAATAAGCTAGAAATTTAGCTCTAGATTCAGCCAAACCTAATATGCTCCCCCGCTCCCAGCCTCTGACAGCTTGCTGTTCATTCACCTTCACCCTAGGTTGTCTTCCACACCTATTTTTTGTGCATTTAAATCCTGCTTATCTTTTGAAAGTCATCTCATCCATGCCTTTCTTTTGTATTTCTTAGATAGGATTTGTGGCATCTGCCAGGGCCAACACTTCTCTGCTTGGCTTGCTTCTTCTATGAAAATCCTTGGACTATGAGAGTCCTCTTCTGCCCCAACATCACCACCAGCTTAGCTGACAGGGGAAACAAGGTTCCATATTCCAGAGTCTACCTGTTTATATGTAAGCATTACAGGTAGCATTGGATCTTGGGATGAAAGGGGTCAGGAAAAAGGATTTCCAAGGAGGGAGACAGAAGGAGTTTCATAATCCACCGTGCTAAGGAGGAGTAAGTCCCTCCCTAGAGACAGGACCAGCAAACAACACACAGTTTCCTTTCCTTTCCCTTCCCTTCCTATCTCTCCCCTCCCCTCCCCTCCCCTCCCCTCCCCTCCCCTCTCCTTTCTCCTCTCCTCCCCTCCCCACTCCTCTCCTCCCCTCCCCTCTCCTCCCCTCCCCTCTCCTCTCCTCTCCTTTCTTTTCCTTTTTTCCTGAAATATATAAGAGAAAAAATTCAGAAGAGCGCCCACTAGCTTGAAATAGATAAAGAAAGAACTTTGCTGGCTTTCCAGCCTCTGAGTAACTGGAAAAGGAAGAACTCCGTCATCAGAAGCAACCATTTACTAAGCACTAATAAACTGTCAGCCATAGTGCAAAAAACTTAGCATGCATTACCTCATTTAATCCTTAAAAATACACATGACTCAGCATTAGTCCAATTTTTAAGATGAAGTAACAAAGGCTCAGGAAGGTTAAATAATTGTCACAGTCCTTTAACTGAAAGAAAGCAGCAAGGAGGATTTGAACTCAACTTTATAAGCTCCTGAGCCCATGGTCTTATCATTTTGTTACTCCAACTCCCAGCAGAAATGTCAGTGGTAAAGGTTTGGCAATATTTCCTGGGAAGCAGGAGGAAGGGAGGTCACTGGCTCCCAGCATGGTAGTGACCAGCCTGGAGGAGGACGCCCTCCTTGCTGCAGTGCTGGTGAGTGTGTGGAGGGCTGGGTGGAACAGTCCTTGTAGCAGCTCTGCTCTGGTGCTTTATCAAGAAAACACCTACTAGCTACTTCTTGAGGACATGGCCCCAGACACATTGACAACAGATAGTTTCGGACTCAGCTGGACTCACTGACAACTGGTCGCTTTATTGGGAAGAGGGACTCTGCTCACAAAGATAGGGAATTGGGGTATCATTGATGCAGGGAAGGTGCCAGCCCATACCTGAACAAGGAGCCACTGACAGTATGGGAAGTCACAGTTCCCAGGAAGCTGCTGGGGACAAGGGTCTTGGGAACAGCTCTGGTTTCTGACCCAAAGTTGGTGACAGGACTAATGCCAATGGCTAGTTTTGTGTTGTTCTTACCATTTAAACTGTGCTTCTCAGTCCCTGACTTTTGAGCCTCTTTTGCTGACAGGTTTATGTAAACATCTCCCATCAAAAGAGGATGAAAACCCTTAACTTCCACAGGTTTTACTCTGAAATATGAGAATAGAGATCCCTGTGTGGTCTGGCCTGTCTTCACCACCTTATCCCTATAGTCATAGTTGGGGGCGGGGGGCTTTCCTACCGTGACCTGAGCCTTGCCTAAACATTTGATTAGAGATTTGGAGAGCTGCTAAAGTGAAGAACCAAGAGACTACTCACTGGAGTCAGGACAACGCACCAACAATGCTTTCACTGTCAAATGGAGGACACCTAACACACGAGAATGAAAAATAGAAGGTTAATTCACTCTAGCTAATAAGTTAATAGAAAATTTGAATTTTTCCCTTGGTCAGCTGACATGGCAGGATTTGTAGACCTGCGACATGGAGGGAAAGGAAGACAGGAGAAAGGTCTTAGAGGACAGAGTAAAGGCCCCTGAAGAGTGGAGGGTGGCCGCTGGGGCCCAGGGGAGAAGCAGCCAGTAAGGATCTTGGTAATGTTGAAAGATGATAAATGTAAGCAATATCATTTTGTGGTACTGTATTTAAGTTGTTTCTTGTAACTGTTTTTGCAACACATATGAATTTTAGCAACTATAAAATCAAATGTCCAAACAAAACTTCCACTGTTTTCCAAAATGAAAATTTATTTTTTTCTTATGCCTCTGTCTCACTTTGGGCTAGGAACTCAGCCTTATTCAATTCTGTATCAAATTATGGAAAACCATAATTTCACTGTATTTCTTCTCTTCCTAGATTTGTATCTAAGGTTCAGGACACTTATTGGCCCTCAAAGGACATTGCATCCATTATGATTGCATTAGTCTTCAAATAAGTGAAAACAAAATTAATCAGTGACTAATAATAATCAAGGATGTAACTTTTCTCATAAAACGAAAGGCTGCAGTCAGAGAGGCTTGGTCTAATACGATGGCACTACAATGCTATTGAGAACCCAATCACGTCCTGTGTTTCTGCTTCAGCCATCACAGGCATGTGAATTTTGTTCCTGTGTGTGCCTCCTCGTGGGTACGAGGTGTCTGTTTCACCTTCAACATCTTGTTTCCATTTCAGAAAGACAGCGAGGAAGTGCAAAGGTCAAAGAGTATATATTAGCTGAGTCAGTAGCTTTCAAGAAAATTTCCCCAACTTCTTCTCACACTCAGTAGCCTGAGCAAAGTTATACAATGTAATTTTTTTTAAACATTTCAAAACAAAATGGTTGTCTGGTGTCAAAAAAGAAGAAATAACACAAGTTAGACAGGCAGCAGCAATGCCTTTCTCAAGCATTACTCTGCACCAGCATCTTTTGAGACGGTTTCTCCTCGAGTCCCTGGTTATTGGTCTCTATTTTCACTGGCATTTTCTTTCCTTCTCCTATGAGACACAGTGGTGCAAAATTATAAGGGTTTGTGTGCAGAAAACTGGGTGGATGGACATCCATTGCTGCTGATTTGGACAAATGCCCTGCCTCAAAAGCTGCCTGTTTAATGAAGCCTCCGCTGCTGTCTAGGCCAGACTCTGCCGCCTTTACTCAGGGGTTACTGGGTGCTCCAGAAACACGTGCAGTTTACTACAAAGCTAAATGCCACAGAAAACAAATTGCTTGCTACTGTCAGATAACTTTGGTGTTTAACTAACCCCAGAACCTCAAACAATACCATGTAAATTTTTGTCCTTGAACATCAGAATCTTGATGATGTTCTTCTGTTCTGGGACATGAGGTCCCTTGGTCAGAAAGACAAACTCACTGCCCATTTTCTCCTGGTATTGAAAAGTAGGTCTCCAGAGAATTTTCAGATAAAGCAAGGAAAGTTTTTTTCTTCCCTCCATCAAGATCAAAACCTGATTTGAAAAGGAACAAATTACTATTCTTTCCTAATGATTATCAGTCAGCACACTAGCCTAGACTATGTCTACTGTGTCAAAGGAATACTCTGGGGTGAATAAGTTTGCGGTGTGTTTCAGGAGCTTCTCTTGGGTTAGTGAATTATTTAAGTTTCTTTAGGATTCTCAGACAATCAGTCTCTCCAGACAGCTACCATCTTCGGCTGATGGCTTAACATTTGCAGAACTTCAGAGAATCCTCCCTAAGGCATTGGTGTCAGTGGCTCTCAGTCCATGACACAAGATAAGACTGTTTTGTGAATATACCCTCAAGTCCAGGGAATGGATTCAAAAGAACCTTCCTTCTGAGAGAGTACTCTGAAAGGAACAGAATTCTTCCAAGAGGACTTGGGGAGCTGTAAAGACTTGAGAACCTAAAACAGCCATCATTTGCCTCACTTGGGTCTCACACCTCTTAGAGAATCCCACGAAATTCAGGAATCCTCTTTTGTGTATTCCAGAGGAGTCAAGGAACTGTTTACTCTCTGGCTAAGAGCCCTGGCTCCATCTAGACAATTGTTGCATTGGCAGGCAATGTCTCCCTTATCATTGCCTAATTTAAGGTGCAAGAAGGAAGAGAGGCTGAAAATTGGAAGTAGAAGCTACACTGGGGAGTCCAGGGAGAGAAGACCCTGTAATGTCCCACCTGACTTCTGCCCTCAAGCCCCCGTCTTCAGAGGCACAGATTTCATTCTTCCTTCAGTTCTTGTCTCATTTCCCATGTGTGGACCCCACCTGGGACCCAGTTCTGCCTTGCTTGGGATCTAGGCCCAGGTACCAGGTCTGGAAACCCAGCTTTTGCCATCCTCCCACGAACATGCTCCTGCCATACATTCTATTTTCAGGCTTGAATCCTTGCTTTTGCCCTTTTGAGGTTTTAGAGTCCTGTCTCCATGTTGTGAATGGGTCCTGGATTTCTTTCTTTCCTTTTTTTTTTTTTTTTTTTTGACAATCCACTTCTAGCCTTTTTGTGCTGTTGGCTCTGGTCACAGTCTGCTCGGTTCATATTGCTGCCAGCTGACTCCAGGAGAGCAGAAAACCTCAGCAATGGACAATGGATTTTCTTAGGTCTTCTGGTGTTTTTCAGGCCCACATGCATTAATGAAATAAAGGGATTTCTAATCCCTTTGTACCACCTATTTTTTCCTTCGTGAAATATTATTTTGTCAGATTCTATTAAATACAAGGTCATGTCTCCTGTCTTCAAGAAGTTTGCAATCTAATGGGACAAAGAGAAAAATGGAATGTGTTATGCATCTGAACACTGAGATAAAAAGTGATGAGATTGTGATAGATGAAGTTCTCACAGGAAGAAGACAGGCTTTGAGGCAAAGGATCCAGGAAATCCGGGATTTGAGCTCAGTCCTAATAAATGGTTATTTCCCACATAATAGCCCTCCTCAATCTTTTCTGTTATAGACTTTGAGACTATGTTGAAGAAAGGGGAAACAAATGTCTAAAAGGACTTTGAGAGCAGTGGTAAAATTAGATCAGAATTACAAGTCAAAGTTCTGGATTTTGATCACAATATCACTATAACTTGGAGAGGTTATTTTTCATGATGTGTCTGGATTATTTTGTCTATAAAATGAAATTAAAGAGAGAGCTGAGAATGGTGGTAATTCAAATTCCTACTTTCTTTAAAATTATATAATTCTATGATCTAGTTCATTACCCCAGACGGAGCCATATTTACTGCTCCAAAGAGACTTCAATATTTTCCTATCAAAAGATAAACTCTTCTTCTCATGGAAATATTATAAAATTATTGGGAAATCATGATGCTAACACTGTAATATTAGAAATCCTAACCTAATTTAAGGGGTTCATTACAATAATGAAGGTCAAACTTTACTGACCAATGAACATGTGGCAAGTAAATAGTTAAGTGCATTGCATATATGACATCATTCAATCTTCACATTAGGCCAGGCATGATGGCTCACATCTGTAATCCTAGCATTCTGGATTCCTAGCATTCAGGCAGGTGGATTGCCTGAGCTCAGGAGTTCGAGACTCACCTGAGCAAGAGCAAGACCCAGTCCCCCCCCAAAAGAAAGAAAATGGCCGGGGGGCGCCTATAGCTACTCAGATTAGAGAGGCAGGAGGATCAATTGAGCTCAAGAGTTTGAAGTTGTTGTGAGCTATGGCACCACAGCACTCTACCCAAGGGCAACTGAGTGAGATTGTCTCAAAAAAAAAAAAAAAGAAATCTTCATATTAATCCAATGGATTAAGCACTATTATACATATATATATATATTATTCGCAAATTACAGATAAGAAAACTAAGGCTTGGAGAGATTAAGTTAATTTCCTAAGGAATCTTAGCTGGATTTGAATTTGGGCATTCTGACTCTATAGCCCAGGTGATTTAATCACTGCTGGTGGCTGGTCTTACTTCAGTGGTTTATAATGCTTCTTGGGCTCCAGATACTTTGAAAACTGGATGAATTCCCAGTGTGGAACCCTTGAAATAGAGAGACAAAGACCTCACACACACACAAGCCATCAGCACACTTAAACATGTGCACATACATATATTAATATATTTTCCATACATTTCATGATCCCAGAAACTCTCTTGAGGTCTAGTCTACAGATTTTAGTCTGCGCTGCCCTAATTAAACCCAGGAATAGCTGAAGAATCGTGTGGAAGGACTAGTCCGCATTAATCTAGGGCACAGATGGCTCACCCAGTCCATCTTTCTGGAGGGGAGAGTGCATTGCCGCTGGTTCCAACACAGGCAGAATTGGAAGAAGACGTTGAAGCCAGGGCACAGCCCACCAGATCCCATCAGCCTGATGAGGATGCAGATAAGGAGAGGACATTGGGACTGATTTTGTCCACTGATGCAGGATTGTCTTTCTCCAGTGTTGGCTTGAACCCTGATACAGTGCCCTCCGAAAAGTGACTTTGACCTTTTGAAATCAGTCCTTGAAAACAGTTTTATTTCTGCTACTCTCCATCATAGTGAGACATGCAGTCACAGTCAACTAATTTAGGACAACAACATTCAGGGTAAACATTCCCCAGTGATGTGTTAAAAACTTCCGCTCAGTTTTTTTTGTTTGCTTTTCCACAAAAGAGAATGCCTGAGACTCTAAGCGGGACTACTAGACCTGATGACAAGCGCCGCTTCCTGCCAGCTCGGCTTTTCACCGGGCTCTTCTCCCAGCCTGGGGTCCAGAAGCGGCGGTGAGCGCGAGGGACAGGCGCGGCCACGCGGCCACTAGGGGGAGACGCGCCCCCGTTTATCCCCTCACTTCAGCAAAGGCTCGGAACTTGACAGCCGAAGCTCCTTGACCCCGTTTCCGTCGCTAAGCACAGCATTTCAGTTTGATTAACAAAATCCTCTGCTTAAAATCTTAACTCTCATTTCAAGACTCAACGAAGGAGGAAGGAGGAAGGATTAATATGCAAAGAAGGCAGTGACTTTCTCCCTTTTCTCCAGTGCCCCCCAGAGAGTGGCTGGGAGCCGGCCTGGGAGGCGCGGGCGGCAGGTGCCCTCGGAGCGCGGCTGCAGTGTCACCGGCTCCGCAGCCTGCCCCGCCGGCGCCCGGTTCAGATCCTCTGAGGCCAGGCTGACTCACAGTGTACCCGAGGCGGTTGCTGACGGTATCCAAACATCCTTTTTTCTATTTTCCTCTCCGCTGCCCGCCTCCTGTTCCCTCCCCACCAACGCGCCCTCAGACCCGAGTAGCTCTCGGCAGGGGCCCCGCCAGCGGTGGGTGCTCAGAGATTAGGAGCTTCTGTCTCTGACCTTCTCTGAAGGTTACCCTCCCCAAGTTTGTGCATTTTCTGAACGATATTCATTCAAATTATGTTGGGAATTTTGTGTCTCCCATCAAGGTTTATAATACACACACTACCCTCTTCTTTGAGTTTTATTTTTCTGACTTTAGAAATAATTTGAATGCCATTTTCTCCTCTAAGCAGAAAGTGGAAGGTGTGAATGTCACGTACAACGTACACATTCAACAGTGTTACTTCTCCTTTAATTCGAATGGCCAGGGAGCTGAGCTGTGTTATTTCTGTTTTCCTTCAAATGCATTATTCGATTTAGATGAGGGAGAATTGTCCTCACATGTCACTATCCTCCATATCTGAGGACACAATTCTAATTTATTATCTACCTAAGAGCAATAAACAGGAATATAAAAAAGTTGTTTGAAACCAAAACAAATTGCAGGTATTTTGCCAAGAGGGGAAGCATGTTTCATATCAGTGAGGAAATTGAATCCAACCCAGCCGTTGCTGCCTTTCCGATGCAGAAATTAGGGAGAGGAGAGAGCCAGAGGGGACAGTCTACATAAGGTGGGACATTGTTTGGATTTACAAAGGGGTAAGGCCTGAGCTGTGTTCTGGAGTGGGCCTAGGGAGAAGGAGACTGTTCTTTTTTTTTGAGACGGAGCCTCACGCTATCCCCTGGGTAGAGTGCTATGGCATCACAGCTCACAGCAACCTCCAACTCCTGGGCTCAAGCGAGTCTCCTGCCTCTGCCTCCCAAGTAGCTGGGACCACAAGCGCCTGCCACAACGCCCGGCCATTTTTTGGTTTCGGCCGTCATTGTTGTTTGGCGGGCCCAGGCTGGGGATTCAAACCCGCCACCTTAGGTGTACGTGGCTGGCGCCTTAGCCGATTGAGCCACAGGCGCCAAGCTACTATTCACTAGTTTTAAAGTTCTGCTCTTATACTGGCAAACAAGTTACAGCAGAAGATAAAAGCCCAAGCTAAATTTTCAAAGCCTACTTCTTTGGTCAAAGAGAAGATCAACAGAACCCCATGGCTTACCATCAGGATATTTTTCAAGACAACAAGAAGATACAGATTTGAATTTACCTGACACATTCTGTGGAATATCTGGGCCACCAGATTAGCCTGAAACAAATTCCTTCCAAATTCTATGGCAAATGCCCAAGCCATTCTTTACAGTGTCTGTCCCAAGTTTTCTCTGCTCATTTTATGCACCTACCCAAACATTTCCCCAAACTCATCATAATAAGCAAATATCCTCACCTTCTACCTCACAGAAGAGACAAGGTGAATCGACCTAAAAATCTTTAATTTCTCTCCTTTTCACCTAAAATCTATCTTCACACTTTCTCTTTCCTTTTTGATTCTCTTTCTGAGGAAGTACTAGCTCTCCATTCACAAAAATCAAACTTTCTACTCTCCACTATTAATTCCATCTCTTGCCTCTGATCCAGGTCCATGTGTAACCTTCATCACCCCATTTTGGTCCTTCAATCTCTTCCTTATGTCTAGAACTGTATCAGATTTACACACTTAGTACACTGGTTAACATTCATTTCCAGGTTCCTACGGAGGAGGCACTGGAGACTGATCCCAGAACTCTGCAAATTTCAGTGTGGCAGCGTAAAATTACTTACTCCTTTTCCTCCTGAGCACATGGTTAAATATTTTTCAGGCTAGCTTGCAGTTAGGTAGGGCCATATAATTTATTTGTAACCATTAGACTACGGGTACATGCAGGTCATTTCCAGACATGGCCTGCATAAAACCTCCCAAGACATATTCCACACTCTCTTCCTCTCCCCTTTAAGGAGAGCTATACTCGGTGGAAGGAACCAGCATTTCCAATGACTAGGTGAAGCAGTGTGCCCTCACATCCTAGCACTGATGGGTTTGGAGGTAATACAGTTGAATGATATACTTTTATTGGAAGACACTGATATTTTGAGATTAATCTTCTAGTCTAGTTAGTAATACCCTGAGCTGTCCAGTGTGGTAGCCATTAGGCGACTGAAAATTATATTTTAATTAACTAATGTGGTCATTGAGCAATTGACATGTGGCCAGTATAACTGAGAAGCTGCATTTTAATTTAATTAATTGATGGATTAATTCATTATTTTCTTTAAGACAGAGTCTCAGTTTGTTGCCCTGGGTAGAGTGCTATGGTGTCATAGCTCACAACAACCTCAAACTCTTGGGCTCAAGAGATCCTCCTACCTCAGCCTCCCCAGTAGCTGGGACTATAGGTGCCTACCACAACACCTGGCTAGTTTCCTTTGTATTTTTAGTAGAAATGGGGGTCTCACTCTTGCTCAGACTGGTCTCAAACTCCTGAGCTCAGGCAATCCACCCACCTTGGTCTCCCAGAGTGCTAGGATTACAGAAGTGAGCCACTACACCTGGCCATTAATTTAATTTTAATTAAAATTTAAATTTCCATGGCCACATGTGGCTAGTTGCTACTATATTGGATAGCACAAATATAGAATATTTCCATCATCACAGTAAATTCTATTCACTACTGCTGCTCTAACTGATAAAATAAATCCAACTGTTCTTATTTTTATTCTTTTTATTTTATTTTATTTTTTTAGAGACAGAGTCTCACTTTGTCACCCTCAGCAGAGTGCTGTGGCATCACAGCTCACAGCAACTGCCAGCTCTTGGGCTTAGGCAATTCTCTTGCCTCAACCTCCTGAGTAGCTGGGACTACAGGCGCCTGCCACAA
>CAUYQV010190817.1:0-36938 GCA_963574575.1 Galagoides demidoff | reverse complement strand
TCTCATCTCTCTATTCTACCCGACCTAGATATCTGACACCACTGGGCCATTGCTGCTCAAACATCAAAACCACGAACTGCGGCTCATTGCCCTCAGCTTTAGACTACTCACCAAGATGCATGACCCAGCATGGGAGCATGTGGTTGACCAGCCCTGGTCATGAATTTCTGCCCCTGGGAAGAAGTAGTGGGCGTGGGGCAGTCATCTCTATTCTCCAGGCTGGGAGGTGGGGTTCTGCCTTCAACTATGACTCACAGAATTGGAGCCTTCAAAACTAGAAAGGAGGATGTGGGTTGGAATTTGAAAGCAGTGAAATGTCATAAGTAGAATGAATATTCTAAACCTAAAAACTGTTGACTTAGACCAGGAGTCCTCAAACTTTTAAAACAGGGGGCCAGTTCACTGTCCCTCAGACCATTGGAGGGACGGACTGCAGGCCCTGGGACGAGTCAGCTGCTAAGCAGGACAGGGAGTAACGACAAAAACACCCGGTGGGCCGGATAAATGTCCTAGGCTGGCTGCATGTGGCCCATGGACTGTAGTTTGAGGATGCCTGACTTAGATGAACACATTCTCACTTAAGAGTAAAATTGGAGATATTTCTATTAAAATCAGAACCAATAAAAGATACTGTTACTGTTTAAGTTGTTCTCAGAGTTTTTAACAATGTGATAGGACGGGAAACAGAAAGAGTGGGAAAACTTATGATAAAAGTGGAGCAGGAATTATAATCATTTGGTGAAAACCCGACTAATAGCTAGAAGGTCACAGTGAATAAGTGGAAATAGAAAGGCTTTTAGGCTTAATAAGAAGGTTCAGCTAACTTGCTAAATGCACAAATGCACCATTTTTAAGAGTTTCATACGTAGTGAGTGCCACTTAGAACATGGGAAAGGAGGGGAGCTTTATTCATCACAGCAACATAGGAAATGAATAAAAAATGAGAGAAAGCTTTGAGAGTAAAGGCATAAAATTTATATACAAACAACAAGTGATAACACATCACTAAAGAATATGAATGAGTTTAAACAGGAAGAATCATAACATGATTTTTATTCAAATCAGTGGATAACCCCAATACTATACAAGAATTTCAATATTATTGCTTTTGGGAATTTGACAATATAAATCTCATATATAACTGTGAATATAGACATACAGTTAAACTGTCTGCTTGGTGACACTGAGCTTACAATTTGGTTATGCTTGCGTCCCTCTTACTTACTGCAGTGACAGATAGTAAGTTCATAAATAATTTTTTAGTGATAAAAATGTGTAAAATATAAGAACACCATACTAATAATGACTGGAGACAGAAATTAACAATGGCTGCTAAAATAAATGGGTGAAAATAAGATGAGAAACAGGATATTTGCAGAGCCATAAAATATTTCCCTACAAAAAACTTACCAATTACCAAAATAAAATGCTAACTTTCCAGAGGAAAAAAATCTGTCAGATTCTCCCTTAACGCAGTAGCCAAATTTACACCAATAAGAAGGCGTATCAACCCGTACCTTCTTATACGATTCACTGAGAACAGCACAGTGTGACTCCCATGATGTTCTTGCCAAAAATGTGTAATGTAAGCTAAATTATAATGAAAATCATGCAAATAAAAAAAGAGGGACATTATTTTAATTTTATTGTTTTATTTATAATTGGCACATAAAATTGCACATATTTGTAAATGAAACAGGTCCCAAATTTGACAAGATTTGCAGAGTTTCGCAGTTCTTTTCCAGATCATTTGATATGTGGCCTACTCCTTCTTTTATTCATTTTGCAACATAGATTATGCTTCATTATATTTAAAACATTGTGTTATATGGTGGAAAACACAGGAAATTACTAAGCTACACTTCCAACCACGTAGGCATCTTCTTTGCAATAAAGGAACAAGACAAGTGAATAATTATGTATCAGGGGGAATCGAGTCCAGAAGCACACAAATTCCTAAGAAAAATTGCTGAAACAAGATGAGCAGAACAGGAAACTATTACACAGGGCATTTTAGGAACTGAATAAAATTTTTGAAGGACATTGGACTATACATGTTGTCTACATATTATGAGTATTTCGCTAGTATTTATTTTCTAATAAAGATGTAAAGAAAGCTCTTTCTACTTTTCGGGTTGTTTATTACCCTCAGTTTTGAAGACTATGACTGTGCAAATGGAAATGAATTTTTCCTTGAATGCTGTCCTATTCCAACTGACCTCTCAAGTGCTAGAGAGAAAATACTATGTGTGAAGATGACCCTCTTAGAGAAACAAAAGATTGATCCACATTTCTAACCAAGAACCCTTAAAAAAAGAAAAAAACCAGAATATTACTCCTTCACATCAAGATTCAGGAAGGCAGAAATGTTCTGTGTAGGTTACCACTACCCGGAGGGCATCAGGTAGCCATGTAGGAAATAGTAAATGTGAATAAGTATTTTAAATAAGGAATTTGAAGAGAATTTGAGGACAATTGACTCTGTGATTTATATGAATGCTTTTTAAATGATGTGAGAGGAACTCACATCTACCTTTCAGTAGTGTCTCTGAAAAATTCATGCTCACCTAGAACCTATGAATGCAACTTTGATTGAAAATGGGGTCTTTACGGAGATATTCTAGTTAATAAGAGATAATGCTGCATTGGAGGGAATCATAAATCCAGTGATGGGTGTTCTTATAAGAAAGGGGAAGTTTGGACACAGAGACACGGAGGAGATGCACAGGCAAGGAAGCCATACGGCAGAAATTGGGGTGATACAGCTGCGAGCCAGTGGACACCCAGGGTGTCAGCAGCCACCAGAATCCAGGAAAGGCAGGGTTTATCCCAAGAGCCTTCAGATGGAGTATGACCCTGCCAATACCTTGGTTTTGCACTTCTGATTTTCAGATGTGCATGAGAATAAATGTTCCCTGTGGAATACACTTGGTTTGTGAAAATTTGTTATAGCAGCCCTAGTAAACTTATACAAAAGGATACTGTTGTTATGTCTGTATTAATATTGATTTGTAATGATTTAAAAATAAGAGTCTATAGATAAGTATAATGTATTTGTAGACAGTTTAACTAGAACTAGTGAGACCTGTAATGTGTCTACAGAGAATATTAATATGACCAACATTGATGGACCTTTTCCACAAACCTGCTATGCAAAGTATCTTCAACTCTCATGGTAATTAACTATCTGTACAGTTTAAATAAGAATCTGGAATACTATACAACACTGTGGAAGTAAGAAAACTGAGTCCATAATGTGCCATACCAGAAAAGTTGAAATTAAAGGTAAAGCATAACTTTCCAGGAGTGATGACTCCATCATTAATGAACAAGAACTGTATCTCCTATGCAGAAATAAAGACTAACTTTTAGGCCTCTGTAGCAGCTCACGATCAAATGACTTTAGATTCATTGATTATAAAGCAAGGAGGCTTACATGGGTCTATTCAAACTTCCTGCTATGCTTAAGGTTAAAAAAAGCTGTCACTTTTAGAGAAAGATATCCACAATAAAAATCATACCTAAAGACTTCCCTTTCTAACCAGGAAAGGTTAAACACAACTAGACCTGTTCTCCCACTGAAGTTACCATAAAGCTAGATAAATGGCTTACAGCAATGTTCAAACACTGAACAGCGGGAATGATAGGACCAGGTCCCCAGCAGAGCAGAAACCCAAGAGGTGAGCTTTGTGATTGCCCAGAGTCCTATCCCAGGCGTGTCTCCCACCATTATGTTTGATCTCACTAAACAGGCAGACATGAGTTCTAGGTTACTGACCTGGCTGGAATTTGTGTGGGAGGGATCATGCAAATTCACAGAGATGAAGACCAAAGCTGTTCTTTAGTGCAGGATGATGCCAGATGTGTGTGTCCTAGAATTGAAGGGTAATACCAAAGGTGGTGGAGTGCTTAGATAATTACAGACTGGAGATTCCCCTCTGATCAAGTGAGATATTCATGCAAGATCATGAACAAATAAATACTCCTTAGAGAAGAGCCTGTTGTAGTAGGATCAAAACCGAGTTAAAAAAAGAAACAATCAGGTCCACCATAACAAAGAATGAAATCAAACAGGAAGAACAAAAGGACATACCCGCTATTCAGCGGCCGGCAGGAAAAGACTTGCAATGAGCCAGAATCTCTGCAACATGTCCTTAAGGTCAGCACGCAGGTAAAAATTAATAGACTCATAAAGAAGCGAGAAAATATCTCCAACTTCAAGAAGTTATCAATTAAACTTTTAAAAATTTAAAATGTTATCAATTTAAAAAAGAAATAGATTCCAAGATAACAACAAATTGTGTAAATAGCAAACATTTTTTGCTGTCATCTATTTTAGGTATATTTTACGAGTATGTTTCAAGGCTTAATGAAAAGATATTTATAATTAGAAAAAAATGTGGAGCCGTGGGAAGGGAATAACCACTATAAAAAAGAACCAAATAGATATTCCCAAGCTAAACATGTATAATAGTGTTTGAAACAGAAAATGCACCAGGTGAACATCACATCAGATTGGATACTGCTGAATAAACTGTTAGTGAACATGAAAATATAACAAACGGAATTTTTCCAATAAGAGGAATAGAGAACAAGAAACAAAGATGGGAGAAACTTGCGTGCTTTATAAGCAGTGGGACAATATCAAGTGGTTTATCACATGTGTAGCTGAAGGTCAGGAGGACGAGAGTCAGAGAAAGAGAACAAGCTGAAACAGCATCTGAGTAGCAACCAGTGGACGTCGACTAAATTAAATGTCAGAAGTTAATTTACAAAACCGAGATGTTCAAGCAACTGCAAGCATAATAAGTACAAAAATAAGCAACCTTGGCACATCATAGTCAAATTGTTGAAAATAAAAGATAAAGAGATAATCTTGAAAGCAGCTGAAGACAATTGACACATTCTATACAGAGGAAAATGAGGCGAGTGATGGATGACCTCTCATCAGGAACAATCAAAGTCCAAGACACAGCTACAGTGCCGAGGGGAAAAGCTCTTAAAACTCTCAGAACCTGACTTTCCTCCAAAGAAATTGTTCTCAAAAGTTAGGGCAAATAAATACATACTCATATTCAAAAGAAAACTTGAGAGAATGCATTGCTAGCACATCTATACGGAAATAAATTCTAACGGAAATTCTTCAGACTAAAAGGAAATGTTCCCAGATGAAACTCAGCTCTAAGGAAGGAATGAAGAACATTGAAAATGATAAAGAAGTGGGCAAATAGGAACGATTATTTTTTTCTTCGAAAGACAATCAACAGTTTAATGCAAAAAATAACATCATATAGGAAATATAACACATATTTGCAAGTAAAATATGTGATAATAATGATGAATAATAACAGAAAAGACTAGGGAAGTAGAATTTCATACTTTCTGGGATATTACCTTTTACAGTCACAGTATCATGACTAAGTTTAAATGATCTCCATGAAGTAAGACATATATATTATAATGCTTAAAAGTTCAAAAAATGTGTGTAAAGATGGGTAGCTGAAAAACCTATGTAGGCTTTAAAATTGAAAATTAAATTAACTCACTTAACACAGGAGAGGGGGATGACGGAACACAGAGAAAAAGAAAGATGAAAAATTTAGACAACCAATAGCAAGATGATGGGCCGAAACCAAAATGAACCAGTAATTGCATTGATTGTAATGGATTTCAATTAAAGGGCAAGAATTTTCAGAATAGGTACAGAAAACAAGTTGTAAGTATACTCTGTTCACGGTAGACACTTTAAATAGACTCAGATAGATGTAAGATATTCAAAATATTTCATGCAGATAGCACTGTTATGGTTTTTCTAATATTATATCAGAGCAATTAGATATGCTAGAAATGGAGCAATGTGGGATTTTAATTTAATATTTGATAAAAAATATTAAAGTCTGATAACAGTGTTGACTAGTGAGAGTAGAACTTCTATAATTGACTATCTCCCTAAAGAAAGGAAACAACAATGAATTACTAATTTTTAGAAGATGATAATACCATAAACATCATAAAATGAAGAACTATAATATGCTCTATAGTAATTTTTTTTCTTTTTTGGCTGCATGCTCTTAAATTGCCTCTTCATATCACAGCTGTTTTGTAATGTTTTCTACAGCAAAAAACCACAAATTTATTCCGCCTCTAGCTTGGTGCATCAGTTTTCTTTTTATGTTTAATATTTTACCTTACAACTCCTTATTGATAATGTCATTTACAATTTTAGAATTATTATCAAATTGGAAAAATATATTTAATTTAGGCTTTAGAATATTAGTATCATCTATTTAATAGCACAATTAGTTGCATTATCAGAAAAGCATAGGCTTTTTATAATCTCTACTCTTCAAAAATTTTTGAGGGTTGTTTTATAGTCCTGTATCAGATTAATTTGCCTAAATATTCTGTGGGTTCTTGTAAAGACAGTGTATCCTTCAGTTGTCTGCCATGTTTTATACTTTTTGACTATAGTGTATAACCGTGTTGATTCAAAATTATCTACTCTTAACTTTTTGCCTCCTTATTTGAAATCAAGTACTAGGAGAGTCATGTTAATATCATGCACAGCAATTTTTTCTGTTTATCCTTTGTAGATCTGTTCTTATCTTGAAATGTATGCATTTAGGGTTATGTTACATTTTTGGCTAATAGAATCTTTGTTATTTTTTCCAATTTGAAGTGATCCTCTTTAGATAGTCAATACAGTTGTTTCTTTATCATGCTGGTTTAAAAAACTTGAATTTTTCCCAACCCAATGGATATGTTAGGGGAACATTTAAAGATAATGTGAATTTTGTGCGTTTATGTGGGTTTAGTCCCCAAGAAACATTGGATAGGTGAGCAAAACCACACCAGGATGAACTGAAGCATCTAAGAAGATACACGCATACCCCACTCAGACACACGGCATCACATACGTGATACGTCACACACACATGCCAGAAACACAGCACATATCACACGTTATAATACATCACAATCACACTCCATACGTCACCCACACACCACACACAAAGCACACGTGCACCACATCACACATCACCTACACACATATACACATTTACACACTACACGTAGAAACAACACCACACAGATCATACATCACTTACATACCTACCACACACATATCATATACCACACTCCACATCACATACTCCACACACACTCCACACACAACACACAAATAACACACACACAACACACACTTCACACACCACAAACACACTTCACAACCACCACACACAACACCCCCCACCACAAACACACTCCACACACCGCCACACACTCCACACACTGCCACACACATAACACACATATAGAACAACCCCCCACACACATTCATTCTACACACTGCCACACATACCACACACATTCCACACACTGCCATACACACAACACATACTGCCATACACACCACACACATACTCCACACATGCCACACACACCACACACACAACACACACTGCCACACACAACACACACACTTTACACAATACACAAACAACACATATAACACACTCCACACAAGAAACACACACAGTGCACACACTCCACACACCACCACACACTGCCACACACCACACACAACATGAACAACACAACACTCCAAACACACTCCACACACTGCCACACACACAACACATACAACACACACACTACCACACATAACACACACACCCCACATACTGCCACACAACACACACACACTCCAAACACACTCTATACATTCCATACACCATCACACACACAACACACACTCCACACACACCACACATGTGCTACACACACTGCCATACACACAACACACATACTTCACGCACTGCCACATCCAACACACACTACATACATCCCCACACATACCACACACACAAAACACCCCCCCCCACACATGCCACACATACCACACACCACACACCACACACATTCCACACACCACATACACTCCACACACTGCCACACACAACACACTCCACACACTGCCACACATACAACACACAGCACCATATACACCACACACACTACACACAACACACACACCACCACACACACACCGTGCATCACCTTAAACCTCTACCGTCCACACCCTCCACATCTGGTATTTTTCTTCTGTTTTCTTCTGATTTTAGATAACCTTTTTTCCATCATTTCATAATGACTCATCAACTGCAATCCTTCTTATACCACTACTAGCATGTACTCCTCTGTGTCAGAGATTGAACTGGCGCCAGGATCCTGCCTCTGCATAGTGGACAGGCGTGGTGGGCGGCTCGCCCCTTCTCGCCCACACCTGTCAGCTCTTTCACGGCTTCGCTGGTGGGTCTTCAGGAGAGCTCTGCTCCTCGCCTGCAGAGCAGAGACATGTGGGCCTCACTCTTGGTTTGCGTCTTCTCTGAAATCTGCTTCCATAACTTTGCATGACTTAGTAGTTCTTTGATTCTTTTAACATTACCACTTTTTTCACAGTAGGAATGCTGATATGAATCATGTATTTGCTTTTAGAAATAGTCTTGCATTCATTTACTTTTAAAAGAGCACAATATTTTCCATTAGTCAAAGCAGAAAGTGTAACTATTCTCTCTAATCCTTCCAACAAGGGAAAATTAACAGTACATGAAATTGATAGCACTAAGTATATATTTGAACTGAAGCACCTCCACTGAGGATTTAATATGTGAAGACTTCGGTTTTAGTGAGCTTAAAATCTCTATCAGCATTTTTATTTCAATTTATTTTATTTTAAAATTATTTTTAAAATATGTATTATAAATTGATAATTATATTTGTGGGGTACACATTAATATTATGATTTGTGAATACAATGTAGAATAATAAAAACAAGCTAATTAACATGTTCCTCACCTAAAACACTTCTTTTTTTTTTTTTTGGTAGTGAGAGAACCTTTGGAATTTATTCTTTTACCTATTTCAAAATGTCTAATACATTACTATTCACTCCAGTCATCAGGCTGTGCAACAGAGTTGCCATCTGGGTCAGTCACGCCAATTCTAGGTATTTATCTAGAAGATTTGAACTCAGTTTGTCCAAGATATGTCTGAGCTCTCGTTTTTATTACATTTTCTTCTATACAAGATTTTCCCCAAACCTTCAAAATAAAGGTAAATGATGAGGAAAGAAATACTAAAATAAGTTTGAGAGATTGTTCTCTACTCAGAAAAAAAAAAAAAAACTCTAAGCATATAATATGGCTAAATTACTTTTCAAATAAAAATAAAAATCAGACAGTCTTACCCTTGAGCAGGTCTCAAGAATCAAACTGTCATGACACAAACATCTTTGAAGAATGACAGAGATGTGATTCTCTGTGCCCACAGCGGTTCTAAGTAACACTGCAGCTTCTGGAGAGTCATGAAAGAAGAATCATTGCATGCTGAACCAAATAGTTTCATTGCCAAATAGTTCCCAAAGCTGCATCATTCACAGCCAAAGAGAGCTTTAAGCCCTTACAGAATCTGGTTCATTACTAGGAAAAAAAATAATCTTGTGCTGAGAATAATTTTGATTTAAAAAAATTCCACCTACACAGAAAAATTCAATCATGAGTTAAAGACGCCACAATACTGCATGCTAAATATATTCACTTCAGAAATGCTACAGCATGTTGAATACTGAATACATTTTTTCTTTTTTTATTCTAGCAATGTGGTTTTTGTAAAGTAAAATTAAAATTTAGTGCTATGAATTTTATATTTCTCTTTAAAGAGTGTACTGCTATGCTAAGAAGTATGCAACACATACTTTAAAAATGTAGATTAGCAGAAAAAGTGAATTTGGGGGAATGGAATGTCCTTCAAAATTAAAATTAAAGATGCAAAATTAGTGAAAATTATAAAAATGCATTTTTTTTAAATTTTTTTGAGACAGAGTCTCACTATGTTGCTCTTGGTAGAGCGCTATGGCGTCATAGCTCACAGCAATGTCAAACTCTTGGGCTTAAGCAATTGTCTTGCTTCAGCCTTTTAAGGAGCTGGGACTATAGGCACCCACCACACACCCAGTTATTGCATTCACTTTATCATTTAAGAGATTTTTTTTTTTTGTAGAGACAGAGTCTCACTTTCTCGCCCTTGGTAGAGTGCTATAGCAACACACAGCTCACAGCAACCTCCAACTCCTGGGCTTAAGCCATTCTCTTGCCTCAGCTTCCTGAGTAGCTGGGACTACAGGCACCTGCCACAACACCTAGTTATTTTTTGGTTACAGTTTGGCTGGGGCCGGGTTTCAACCCTCCATCCTTGGTATATTTGTACCATACCAAAGAGTGAAACTCAATAGCTGGTAGGAAAATATCACAGTGCCTGTAGCTACATTTCTTTGTGTAACTGGGAAGCATCTGAGGTGTAATGGCGTGTATGCTGGTGGAACCTAATCCAAGAGTCCAGGGCCGACTGCAAGCAATGTTGTGTGTGTGGAAATCCAACAGTTGAGAGGCTCACCTATGAAAGGCAGGGCCATGGGGTTGGGCACAGGCTAGGGGATACTCTGCCTGGGACCCTCAAGTGAGACTCATTTGGCTAAAGTACGTGTTTTGTTGGTGGCAGAGAGAAATATGGAGAAAGTTTGAGAAGGCAAATTGGAGCCAGATCATGAAAAGCCTTGTATGTTCATGTACATGGCTCATTTCATCTGTGTCCAGAGAACTTTGAAAAAGCATGAAGGATGGGCAGCGCCTGTGGCTCAAAGGTATAGGGTGCCAGCCCCATATGCTGGAGGTGGTGGTTTCAAACCCAGCCCCGGCCAAAAAAACTGCAAACAAACAGACAAAAAAAACATGAAGGATGTTTAACAAAGGGAGAACATGTTCTGATCCATTTTGTAAATAATCTTTTGCATGTGGAGGAAGGTTGGATGTGGGCAGAGCTGGTGCCAGGAACACAAGGCTGGGAGGGCATTGTGTTAGTGTCCTGAGAAGTTACTTTGTTCTGAACTAGGGTAGAGATGAGGGAATGAAAAATAAATAAAACCAAGTGAAATTCGGATAGTAGAATCATTGGATTGGGTAGTTATAGGATGTGCCAGACTCCAGGGAAACCGCCAGGCTTCTAACTGGGCCGTGTGTGGATAGCAACACCTCTGCTGAGGGAAACAACTCTGAGAAGCAGAGATTTTTAAGGGTGAAGTCAGAGTTCAGATTTTAAAGTATGAGTCTGAGTTTTCCACAGGGAGGGAAGCAGTGTGCTTGTGTGTTGACTCCAGGTAAGAAGTCTACACTGGAAACAGAGATTTGGAAGCAATGATGTGTGAACAGCCACCAAAGTACCAGACCCTCAACCACAGCAACGGGTGTGAGCGCGCGGAGTGGAGAGGGAGCTGTGGGAGGGGATCCTGGAAGCTCTGTCTGCAGGAAATGCTGCTGGATGAGAGATCTGAAAAGGAGGCTGATGAGGTATTTGCAAAGCCAGGAGACGAGAGGGCAGCTCCCTCACCGCCTCCCTTGCTGTGCCCCCCAATGTCCCAAAGCCAGAGACAGGGGGTTTATTTAGTCTGAATCACACATTTATTTAGCTGTGGGGCAGTTTTTATCAGACCATCACCAATTACATGGGGCTGATAAAAATCATACCTATTGTGAAGAACTCTGCCAAGGACCAAGCAAGTTACCATTGATAACAAATGTAGCAGAGTGTGTGTCACAGACTAGATGCTTTGAAAACGTTTAAATAAATGAAGTAAGATAAGGACCAAATTTCTCCCCTGGAGTTTGATGTTACTGAATGCAGTGGCAGTGAGTCGGGAGGTGGAGGGGGCTGGGCAGGATGGAATGGCCCAGGGCAGAGGTGTCAGTGGGATGTACAAGGGACCTGTGAGGCGGAGGCTGGCAGAGAGCCCAGGGATGGCCCGGGCCATGGCCAAGAGAACAAATTCTCTCTGATCTCTTGAATAGGCCCATAGTTCAATGCCCCAAAGCTGATATCAATGCAAGATGGGACATGAGCACTCAACCGCTCACAGGAAAGAACCAGGAGACAGAGCCCACAAACCCTCCACTTGCTTAGAGCCTTAGTCCATCTGGAAATTGTTGTTTTTTAATGAATATATAACTATACTTTTATACTAACTTGGAAAATAGGAAACCTTGTGTTTTGGTCACATTTGTGCCATGGCCTGACATTTGTGTCCAGCAAATGACCCTGGGGACCTCCATACTTCTGTGGATCAGAGGAGCATGTCCACAGAGTGCCATGTGACTTGAACGCCTTCTGGACTCAGCTCTGCTCCCGGTGATGTACTTGTGGCTGAGTGCCAACAGGAGGGTGAGACTCATCCTTGTCGTAATGGAACTTCTCGTTGTCCTTCATTCAAATCCTTTAGTTGTGCCATAAATTTTAATTGAGAATTTCTTGGCGGTCATGATGTCATTGCAGACATCTTGAGAAGTGGTGATTACAGGCTCGTGTTAGGACCCAGAATTGGAGTCCATTATAAACCCAGACTTGGAAAATAAATAACTGTTTGATTATAACCAGTCTAACAGAAAAACACAAATCATACTATTGATACTTAAAAAAGCCAGGTCAGGGAAGTACTGAGTGAGGGCATGTGCCACAGGGTGGCGTCAGCTGGGCTGTCAGAAGACAATCCCGTCCCAGTGTCACACAGCTGTCAGAGGACCTCTCAAGGCCTCACTTCATGCTAAACAGACACAGGATGGTCCAGGAGTTTCACCACCATATAGTGGTGCTCGCCCATCCCAGCTGTGTGCTAGGCATGGCCATGGTTACCAGGGAGACAGGCTCAGCCTTGGAATGACGGACACAGAGGGTGAGCCCGGAGACGAGAGTTCTGAGCAGAAAGTTGTCCTGTGTGTGTGCTGAGGCAGGAGAGGCGTGAGTTCGAGCAGGGTGCCGGGGGTGCTGTGCTGGAGGTACGGGCCAGGAGCTGGCTTGTGCAAGAGCTTGTGCATGATGATCACAGCTTTCATTCAAAGCACCTAGCCATTCTTCCTTTTCTCTGATTTTGTGGTATTTTCTTAAAAATTCTCTCTGATCTCTTGCATAGTCCCAAATTTCAGTGCCTAAATTTGAGGTTGGGATGGAAGCTGATGGTAAATATGCTGGAAGCTTTTGCTCAAGTGCCATTACATTAGTTTAATAAATATAAACATTACTTATAAATGAGTATCGAAGGGTTCATCCCTCACTCAGATGGTTAAGAGCAGTTCCGCCAGCCCTTGCAGCTGAATCTAAGGAGTGCAGAGTCACAAGGGGATAGGATGTGAAATCAGGACAGGGATTTTCAGGAGACAGAGCCACAGACTTGCACACAGCCTTTTTTCTTTCTCTCTGTCATGCACCTCCTTCTTTTCCCCCTTTCCAAAGAGGTAGAAAAGGTCAGAAAAGAGCCCACTGACAGTGATGGTGGGACTTAGGACCCCGAGGACTGTTGAGTGTGTCACACGCTCTTACAAGGGTGCAGGTGTATCTGTGTGTGTGTGATTGTGAAGGTGAGTCTGTCTGTGAGTGTGCAGGTGCATCTGTGTGTGTCTGTGAGTTTGAAAATGTATCCTTGTGTGTCTGCACATTGAGTTATGTGAGCCTTGAAGGATGGAAGGAGGAGAGGCCTGAGATAGAATAGGAAGGGGAGCAAACTTGCTTAAAGATCTGGTAATCTGAACTGTGATTAGAAAACAAGTTTTCTTCCTATGTCAAAGTGAAAAGCAACACTGAAAACATTCTCGTGAATAAATATATTTATCATGCATGATTGAAAAAATAAATAAAATTGTAGATAGATAGGTACACTTTTAATGATATGAATTTTAAAATGGTCACTTAGTTCAACATTCCTTTGCAGATGAGAAACTTAAGGCATAGCAATGAAGACTGACTTATCCAACTTATAGCAGATCAATGGAAAAGTCAAGTTTAGAACCAGGTTCTCTTCAGTTCAGAATTCCTTATACTTCCTTAGGGTGTCATTAAGCCCCAGTGAATTCGCTCTTGAAAATGGCATTTAAATATTCAGGCAGATGACAGAAATCTGAAAAAATATCAAGATCCAGCATCAAGGTTAGCCAGGCGAGAAACTAAAGCCAGACTCTTCAACTCAGAGAATTTCCTTGGAATGTCCATGAGCTTGAGTTTTCTTAGGAGGCAATAGTGTCATCTACTCAAGCAGGTTGTTGTGGCACTGAAGCAGGAGAATCCCCTCAAAGAGCTCTGTACATATACAGGTTTCACATGATGTGAAGTTGCCTTTGAAGTAGGAGGAAAGACATTTAGAATTGATCTTCTCGTAATAGGAACCAAACTCTATTGTTCAAAAGCATGGGTGGATGTTGTAGCAACACAAAAAGATTTTCTAAAGTGATGAGAAACGACGTCTCCTGAGTCAGCTCAGTGCCTGTGAAGCAAACCCAGAAAGCAAACAAACCAAAGCCCAGGAGGAAAGGTGGAGGTGTGAACAGAGGAGAGAACCGTGTAGGAAGCCACCCGAGGCCCATGGCCTGACCATGTCACACAACGTTAATGGGGACTGTGGGCTTGAGGGAAAGGACCAGGAGACCAGCCGCAAGTAGCCACCTCCACCGAGGTGAAGGGTCTGATGCTGCGTGGGGAGGGCAGTGCGCTCTGTAGCTCTTGGCCTCCTTGTGTTGAAGAACCGCCACAGACATCTCCACCCTCATGATGATTCCTACCTGGTCCCACAGGAGACGGACATGAATCCTGGAAAGGCAGTGCTGCTGCTGCTCTCTGAAGTTCTGGTTCCTGGTTCTAATAGTTTCACAGGGTGGATGGGATACTTTTATTTATGTTTTTCTATCTTTTTAAAAAAATTTCAGGTTAATATAAGGGCACAAACAACTAGGTTACAACATTTGCATTTGCTAGGTAGAGTCCCTCTTGTAGTTGTGCCCCACACCCAGAAAGTGTGCTGTGGGGAGCACAGTTCCCTTCCCTCGTCCCCACACCCCCCAATTTGAATTAAATTGATTTTTCCTCTTATGTGGGCGTGTATTATACAGCCTACTGGCTGCATATTAGTATTGAGTACATTGGATACTTGTGATACTTTACTAAGAAGAATGTGCTTCAGGTCCATCCAGGTTAATACAAAAGATATAATGTCCCCATCTTATCTTATGGCTGAATAGTATTCCATGGTATACATATACCACAGCTTGTTAATCTATTCCTGGGCTGATGGTCATTTAGATTGTTACCAAATCTTGGCAATTGTGAATTAAGCTGTGAAAAACAGTCTAGGGCAAATGTCCTTATGCTAAAGTGATTTTTTTTTTCTTCTGGGTAGATGCCTAGCATTGGGATTGGTAGATCAAATGGGAGGTCTAATTTGAGTTCTCTGAGGATTCTCCATACTTCCTTCCAAAGAGGCTGAATTAGTTTGCAGTCCCACCAGCAGTGTAGAAGGGTTTTCTCTTCACATCTGCACCACTATCTGCATCATTGGGACTTTGTGGTGTGGGCAATTCTCTGTATCTCAGGGTGGTTTTTATTTGCATTTCTCATATTATCAGGAACAATGAGCATTTTTCCAAGTGTTTGCTAGTCATCTGTCTGTCTGCATCAGAGAAGCTTCTCTTCATACTTTGCCCAGAGGTAGATGGTATTATTTACTCTTTTTTTGCTCATTAATTTGAATTCTTGGTAGATTCTCATTATCAACCCCTTGTCAGAGTCATACCCTGCAAATACCTTTTCTCACTCTGGAGGTTGTCTTTTTGCTTTACTTGTTGTGTCCTTAGCTGTGCAGAAGCCTTTCGCTTAATTAAGTCCCATTTGTTAATTTTTGTTGTTGTGATGGCCACTGAAGTCTTTGTCATAAAATCTTTCCCCAGTCCATCTACATCAAGGGTTTTCTAGAGATTTTCTTTTGAGATTTTAATCATTTCATGTATTAGATTTACATTTCTTACCCACTTAAGTCAATTTTTGTAAGGGGTGAAAGGTGTGAGTCAAGTTTCAGTCTTTTACATGTGGCTATCCATGTGGTATCCCAGCACCATTTGTTGAACAGGAATTCTTTTCCCCACTGTATGCTTGTGTTTGGTTTATCAAACATCAGATGGCAAGTAGAGACTGGTTTCATCTCTTGGTTTTCGATTCTGTTCCATATGTCTGTGTCTCTATTTTTGTGCCAATACTGTGCTTTTTTGATTACTGTGGACTTGTAATACAGCCTGCAGTCTGGTAGGGTGATGCCTCTGGCTTTCTTTTTATCACTAAGAATAACCTGAGCTGCATGAGTTTTTTCCTGGTTCCATATAAAACAAAGCACTATTTTTACAATTCTTCAAAATATGATGTTGGTATTTTAATGGGGATTGCATTGAATCTGTAGAATAGACATTTTGACAATTTTGATTCTTCCCTACCCAGAACATGGTATGTTCTTGTATTTGTTAGTGTATTCTGCAATTACTTTTCTTAGGGTTTCATAATTCACTTTGAAAACATCTTTTACCTCTCTTGTTAGGTATATTTCAAAGTATTTTATTTTCTTTGAAGCTACTGTGTTTCTCAACTTGGCTGTTATTGGCGTATAAAAAGGCTACTGATTTTGGACATTGCTTTTATACCCTGAAACATTACTGTATTTCCTGATAACTTCCAGGAGTTTTGTGGTTGAGTCTTTGGGGTTTTCTAAGTATAAGATTATATCTCACAAAGAGTAAGAGCTCTCCCTACTCTGTTCCCATTTGGATTCCCTTTGTACTCTTCTCTTGCCTAATTGTATTGGCTACAACTTCCATCACTATGTTGAACAATAGTGACAAAGTGGACATCCTAGTCTGGTTCCAGTTCTAAGGGGAAAAGCTTTAAGTATAATGTTAACTGTGATTTTATCATAGATGGCTTGCATCAGCCAAAGAAATGTGCCACCTACGCCCTTTTTCTTAAGTGTTCTAATTAGGAAAGGATGCTGGATTTTATCGAATGCTTTTTCTGCATCTATTGAGAGGATCATGTTGTCTTTGTTTTTTCTTCTTTTGATATGGTGAATTACGTTTATAGGTTTGCATATGTTGAACCAACCTTGCATCTCTTGGATGAAGCCTACTTGATTGTGATGCACAATGTTTTTAATGAGTAGCTATAAACTATTAGCTAAGATTTTGTTGAGTAATTTTGCATTGGTATTCATTAGTGGAATTGGTCTCTAGTTCTCCTTTTTAGTTGGGTCCTTCCCTGGTTTTGGAATCAAGGTGATGTTTGTTTCATAGAACATGTTGGGGGAAGGTTCCTTCCTTCTCAATGTTTTGGAATAGGTTCTGCAGTGTAGGTACAAGCTCATCTTTGAAGGTGTGATAGAATTCTGTTGTAAAGCCATCTGTTTCTGGGCTTTTATTTGTTGGAAGCATTTTTATTGTTTCTACAATCTCAGTGTTATTGTTTCTACAATCTCAGTGCTTGATACTGGCCTGTTCTAGAATTCTATTTTATGTAGTTATCTCTAGGAAAATTGTGTGATTCCAGGTATTGGTTTATTTCCTCCACATTGTCAAATTTCTGGGCATAAGTTTTTGGTAGTAGTCAGAAATACTCTTTTGTATGTCTGTGGTATAAGTTGTTATTTTTTCCTTTTGATTTTTAATTGAAGTGATTAAAGATTTTACTTTTCTATTTCTGGTTAATATGACCAATGGTTAATTGATTTTATTTATCTTTTCAAAAAACAAACTTTTAGTTTCTTTAATTTTCTGAATGATTCTTTCATTTTCAATTTCACTTGTTTCTGATTTAATTTTGGTTATCTCTTTTCTTTTGATTGGTTTGGGATTGGATTGCTCTTCCTTTTCCTTTTCTTTAAGATGATTCATTAGGATATTGATGTGCTCTCTGTTTATTGGACATAGGCATCTCATGTGATAAATTTCTGTCTTAGACTGCTTTTGCGGTGACCCACAGGTTTTGGTAGCTTGTGCCTTCATTGTTTGCTCAAGGAAGTTAATGATTTCCTTTTTGATCTCTTCCTTGACCCAACTCATTCAGGGTAAGGTTATTTAATTTTCATACCTTTGTGCAAGGATAACAATTTTTGTTGAAGTTGAGTTCCACCTTTTTTGCCTTGTAGTGTGAAAAGATACAAAGTAAAATTTCAATTATTTTGATTTTATCAAGGTTTGATTTGTGTCCTAGGATATGATCTATTTTGGAGAATGTTCCATAGACCAATGAGAGGAATGCATATTCTTTAGCTTTGGAATGAGTTGTTCTAGGGTCACATTTAAGTCCCTGTATCTTTCTTTAGTTTTAGAGGATCTCTCCAGCTCTGTAAGAAGAGTGTTAAAGTCCTCTGGTATTATGGTGTTATGGGATATCATATTGCTCAGACTAATTAAGCTCTGTTTCAAAAATCCATTAGAATTTAAGTTGGATGTATAAATATTTATAATTGAAATGTCTTCTTGTTGTATTATTCCTTTGACCAATTTGAAATGTCCATCTTTGTCTTTTTTGACTTTAGTTGCTTTAAAGCAACTTGGATCAGAAAGTAAGAGTGCAATTCCTCTTTTCTTCTGATTTCCATTTGCCTGAAAAATCGTTTTCCTTCCCTTAACTCTGAATTTTACTTTTTCCTTCAAGGCTAAGTGTATTTCCTGAAGCCATAAAATGGATGGCTTTTGGTTTTTTATTTAATCTGTGAGCCTTAGGCTGGTTTTTTATGTTGCCAGAATTTTTCTGCTGTTTCTTCCTCATACTTCCTCCTGCTTTTTAAGTTCTTATGCCTCTGACCTAAGGAGCTGAAGTGTGCTTTTGGTAAAGGACTAAAAGGAAGAGAAGAGTGAAGACCAAGAAGGGGTAAAAAATTTTAAAAAGAGAAAAGACAAAGGAAAGGGGAAGAGTAAAAGGGAATATTAGGAACAAGAAGAGAGGGACAGAATGAGAGAGACAGGAGTGATAGTGGTGTATAGCAGGATACTTTGACCCACATCCACACGTCTCAATCCTGTCAGGAGTGGGTTGGGTGCATTCTTTGACATCTGCAGTGCTTTGCCAGCCTGAGCAGACATAAGACCCCACCTCTACCAAATGCAGAAGAAAAACAAAAACACTATAAAGTCAAACCAAAAACAAATAAGAAACCTTAGGGGATAAAATTGGGGGGGAGGGGGAAATGAATAGCAGGGGCAGAAAAACTAGCAAAAATTAAGCCCTTATTATTAAAGAAGATAACAATGAATAATTGTAATTACACAAAAAAGATGAAGAATAAAAAGGCAAAGAAAAATCTAGGGGGTAACAGTTGAAAAAAATTTTAGATGAAAAAGAAACTGTGCAGATATATCTTGTTGAATATTGCCTAGGCAATAGTTAATCTTCTGGGTTATGTGATACTAATCACAATGCTGATACAGTTGTATAAGATGAAGACTGGAAGCGTCTGTCTTGCCAAGGAGATGTGGTGCTGTTCTTATGATTTCTTTGCCTTCAAGTCTGACAGGAGTGGGAGCCTGAACCTCTACTCAGCCCACTTACTAGACATTTCTTGACCTTCCAATCGATTGATCTAGGTATAGGCATTTTGACAATGTTGATTTTTTCCAACCAAGAGCATGGTATGTTCTTTCATTTGTTAGTGTCTTTTGCAATTTCTTTTCTTAGAGTTTCATAATTCTATTTGAAAAGATCTTTCACCTCTTTTGTTAGGTATATTCCTAAGTATTTCATTTTCTTTGAAGCTGTGATGATGGGAATTATGTCCTTGATTTGCTTCTCAACTTGGCTGTTATTTACATATACAGAGCCTACAGATTTGAGGACATTAACTGTATGTCCTGAGACGTTACTATATTTATTGATCACTTCCAGGAGTGCTGTGGTTGAGTTTCAGGTGTTTTATAAGTATAAGATCATAACTCATATTCTCCTCTGCCCCCATTTGTATTCCCTTTGTACTCTGCTCTTACCAGATTGCATTGGCTACAACTTCCAGCACAATGTTGAATAGTAGTGAACTAATGGCGATAGTGGACATCCTTGTCTGTTTCCAGTACTAAGCAGAAAAACATTCAGTTTGACTCTATTCAGTATGATGTTAGCTATGGGTTTGTCATAGATGGCTTTAATCAGCTTAAGAAATGTGCCACCTATACCTATTTTCTCAAGTATTCTTTTTAGAAAATTATGCTGATTATCAAATGCTTTTTATGCATCTGTTGAGATGATTATTTGGCCTTTGTTTTTGCTTCTATTGATATGGTGGAATAACTTTATGGATTTGTGTATGCATCCTTGGGAATGGAGCCTTGATCATGATTTATAATTTTTTTAATGTGCAGCTGTAATCTCTTGACTAAGATTATACTGAGTATTTTTGCAATGATATCTATTAGTGAAATTGGTCTGTAGTTCTCCTTATTGGTTGGATCCTTTTCTGGTTTTGGGTGATGTTTGCTTCATAGAATGTGTTGGGAAGATTCCCTCATTCTCAATATCTTGGAATAGGTTCTGAAGTACAAGTAAAGCTCATTTTTAAAGGTTTGATACAATTCTGGTGTGAATTTGTCTGGTCCAGGGCTGTTGTTGTTGTTGTTGGAAGCTTATTTATTATTTCTTTAGTTTCAGTGCTTGACATTGACCTGTTGAAGAGATACATTTCTTCCTGGTTAAGTCTAGGGAGATAGTGTGATTCCAGATGTTGGTCCTCTTCCTCCACATTTCAAATTTCTGGGTGTATAGTTTTTTATAGTAGTCAGAAATAATCTCTTGCATCTCTGTAGTATCTGTTGTTATTTCTCCTTTTTTATTTTTGATTGAGTTCATTAGAGATTTTACTTTTGCATTTCTAGTTAATGTGGCCAAAGGTTTATCCATTTTATTTATCTTTTTGAAGAACCAACTTGTTATTTTCTGAATGATCCTTTTTTTAATTTCTGACTTAATTTTGGTTATTTCTTTTCTTCTGCTATATTCGGATTGGATTACTCTTTTCCATTTCCTCAAGATGATTTATTATGTTATTGATGTGCTTTCTTTCTGTTTTTCAGATATTGGCACTAAATGTGATAAATTTTCCTCTTAGGATTACTTTTTCAATATCCCACAGGATTTGGTAGCTTAGAGTTTCATTATTGTTACATTCAAAGTATTTAATACTTTCTTCTTTTATCTCTTCCTTGCAACTGTCATTCATTGTAAGGTTGTTTAGTTTATATGTCTTTATGTAGGGCTTAAATGTTTTGTTGGAATTGAGTTGTACCTTTATTGCCTTGTGTGCTGAATAGATACAAAGTATAATTCAATTCTTTTGATTTTGTTCATGTTTGATTTGTGTCCTAGGATATGATCTATTTTGGAGTATAACCCATGGACTGACAAGAAGAACATACATTCCTTAGGTTTTGGATGGTATGTTCTGTACATGTCTATTAAGCTAAATTGTTCTAGGGTCATCTTTAAGTTCCTTGTATTTTTGTTTAGTTTCTGTTTAGGGGATATGTCCAGTTGTGTCAGAGGGCTGTTAAAGTTCCAAGCTATTATGGTGTTATAGGATATCCTATTGCTCAGATCAATTAAGGCCTGTTTCATAAATCTGGGCACATTTGAGATGGATGCATAAATTTAGAATTGAAATATCCTCTTCTTGTTTTGTTTCCTTGACAAGTTTGAAGCAACTATCTTTCTCTTTCTTAATTTTCTTTACTTTATATCCACTTGTACCTGAAAATAAGTTTATAATCCCTCCTTTTCTCTGATTTTCATTTGCTTGACATATTGTTTCCCCATCCTTCACTCTGTGTTTTGTTTTGTCCTTTGAGGTCAGGTATGTTTCCTGAATATAGTAGTATATAGATAGCTTGAGATGTCTATCCAGTCAGCCATCCTATGCCTTTTAAGTGGGGGATTCAAGCCATTTGCTCTTTTTGAGAGAATTGAGACATATGATGGAGTTCTATTTATCATATTTTGTGAAAATCTGTTGCTTAGTTTTATCCTTTGTGCCATTGTGGAGCTAGGTTTTGTCATATTATTTCTGGGTGTTTATCTTGCTTGTTGTCCATTGTGATGGTCAGTTTGCAGAAGATGTCTGAGTGTTTGATGTAGAGGTGAGCTTGTGGTGAATTTCCTCAGTGTTTGCATATCAGAAAAGATTTTACTGCTCCATTGATTTTGAAGCTTAGTTAAGCAGAATACAGAATTCTGGCTTGGAAGTTGTTTTGTTTAAGGTTAATGGTAGATAATAGTTCTCTTCTGGCTTGGAAAGTTTTATCTGAGAAGTCTGCTGTCACCCTGATGGATCTGCCCCGTAGGTCATTAGGCACTTAGTTCTGGCTTCATACAAAATTTTCTCTTTCATCTTGACTTTGGAGAGGTTCATTAAAATGTGTCTTGTAGATGTTTTGTATTGAGATGACCTGAGATTTGATATCCACCTGACAGGAGTGTGTTGGAATCTTGGGAAATTTTCATTTATGATATGCTCCGGTAGGGCTTCCATTCCTTTGGAACTTTCTTCTTCCCAATTCAGAGATACCTGTAATTCATATATTTCCATATATTTGAATACTCATGAAGTCTCATAATTTTCAGTGAATATTCTGCTTTCTCTCTCTTCTTTTCTGTCTCTTTAACTGCCTGGGCTAGCTCTACAGCAGTGATTCTCAACCTTCCTAATGCCATGATCCTTTAATACAGTTCCTCATGTTGTAGTGACCTCCAACCATAAAATTATTTTTGTTGCTACTTCATGTGTGCAAAAATATGTGTTTTCTGATGGTCTTAGGTGACCCTGTGAAAAGGTTGTTTGACCCCCAAAGGGGTTGCTACCCACAGGTTGAGAACTGCTGCTCTAGAATTATTTTATCCTTTAGCTCTCCATAATCTAATCTGTTACTGATGCTCTCTGCTGCATCTTTAAGGTCATTGGTTGTCTCCTTCAATTTCTTCCACTCTGCTTTATTTATTCTATATCTTCATATCTTTTATCCATTATTTGCTTCTGCTTTTGGATTTCTTTCTTTCTTTTTTATTTTTATTTCCTTTTTTTTTTTTTTTAGTAGTTTTTGGTGGGGGTAGGTTTGAACCTGATACCTCTGGTACATGGGACTGTTACTCCTTTGAGCCACAAGCACCATCCTTGGATTTCTTTTTGATTATTTTCTACTCTCTTTAATTCCCTTTATTGTTTTTGTCCTCCTTATTTTAAATTACCTTTCTGTTATTTCCATTATTTCTTTATACATGGAATCCTTTGAAGTCACTGACTCATGATCCCTTGAAGGTGTTCCTGTGTTCTGGATTTTCATGTTGTCAGAATTTTCCTGTTTGTTACTCTTTGTGTATATTTTTTCTTGTTCTCTTTCTTCCACTATTTTTTCCTTCTCACTATTGACTTCACTTTAAATTACCTCATCTCTGTGCTTAGGTGGCCTTTTGGTATAAGGCCAAAAGGAGGAGAAGATTAAAAACCAAGAAGGGAGAAAGAAAAGAAATGACAAAGAAAAAAGAGTGGGCAGAGGGGAAAGGAAGAGAATTTAAAAAATGGATAGAATAAGGATAGAAAGAAAGACACAGGAAAATGGTGGTGTTCGGATGGATGCCACACCCACAATTCTGGGACTGGGGGGGGGCAGGCTGGTGATCCCTCAATGGAAGGAACTTCTTACCAGCCTGAGCAAAATTAAGACCCCACTTCCATCAAATATAGAAAAAAATCAGTAGTATGTCTCTGTGGGGACCTACCAATACTATCTTTACAAAGGTCAAATCTATAAAGACACCCTAGACCATAAGCTTATGGTCTCTTTGAGCCAAACAGACCATAAGCTTATGGTCTCTTTGAGCCAAACTAATGCTATAACCCCCCACACCCTACCCCCACTGCTCCAGTTCAGGCCCCAGAGTGTGGCTGTATTCCATAAATAGAATACAAAGTGAAATAGAATAAAGGATATCAGAGAAGAGTAAAGAACAATACTAATAATAATAGGTAAAGAAAATTATATAAAATGGAAGGAAAAAAGATACCTTACTTGTTATTTTATGTGGAAAAGATGCAAAAAGTAGGAAAATCTCTATCAAATGAAAGAAAAAAAGGAGAGAAATATAAAAGAATGAATAAAAGGGGCTGAAGAACAGCATCAGAAATGGAGGAGCCCTTGCTATTTAGGGAAGTAAAAGTGAAAAAGTAAAAATACAACCAAACTTAAATAAGCAAAACAAACAACACCAACTACAACAAAAAGTAAGGAAAAATGTGTGAAAAGAAGATAAAAAGAACAAATAAAAATGTATATGTGTGTATATATATATATATATTGCCTGAACACCAGGTGATGCTTTCATGTTAGGAGATGGAGAAGACACACTCTGGTTTTGTTGTATAAGATGGGGTCCAGAAGCCATTAAGTTTTTGCCAAGGGTAGCTAGTCCTGTTTTCCTTGTTTCCTTCAGGGTTTTTTTTGTTTTGCCAGCCTCATTCCCTGTGGGAGTGGGATCCTGAAGTTCTCATCAGATTTCTTAGGAGCTATGACTTGGCCTTACAATCAGCACCTCCTGGCCACAGTGTGACTTTACCGGTGGTGTGGGAGCAGTTCCATTTACCCTAAGGATGGGTGCCCAATCTCAGCAGGCACACAAGAGCTTATTGTGCACCAGGACCCTGCAGACTGTTCCTCCTGGGCTTCCCTCTTATAATGGCAACACCCTGAGAGTAGCTGAGCTGCCCCTTATCCAGTCCTGGCCACTAGATGCTGTTTGAGTTTACTTGCTTATTTAAGTCCTTCTAAAGCAGCTCCAGTGAACTGCCTAGTCCAAGAACAAATAATTTCAGGACAGCCCCTTCTTGTCTCCAGTCCTTGGCTGTAGTCCTGGCCAGCCTCTGCCCATATGCAGGTAGTTGCCTTCTGTGCTGGTCCTCCTGAGCTCCTGACCTCCTCCTCCTTGTGTACTGGAGTCCCCCACTGCTTCATTGTGTTCCTGGAGTGGTGCCTCCAGGCAGGATCCCCCAGCCAGAGGAGGCTATAGGCTGCTCTCCTCTCTCTCACCATGAGTGGCTGGTAAGGAGATGTCTCTAGTCTACTGTCTTGCTCCTTCTTCAAACTGGAGGGATACTTTTAGATGAGGCCACCAAAGCACCATTTGTGATCCTTGGACTAAAATGTTCTATCATTACAAGCTGTCTGGCTGTCAAGTGTAGGCTCTGCCTTTAAAAATGGAAAGAAGATAGAATTAACAAGGTATAAACTGTAGCTTATTTTCTAGAATAGATTATTAAAATGAACATGAGACTTAGAAAATGAGTTTAAAAGTCATCAGTTTAGTCTGTTTCTTCTTTGACGTATTGGATTCAACTCTTGGTCAGAAAAATCAGGTGTATCTCGATTTAAAAAATTTTAAGAAACATAGGTGGTGAATTTAGAATTGGTTGAATAAGAAAAGCTGCATAGATCTGACTTATGATCACATCAACCTGGAGATATTCTTTAGAACTCTGTCTCAGACTCTGCTCTCTTTCTTATTTTTATCAGTTAATTTAAAAGACAATGTAGAACATTCAACAAATCATTTGAGAGCTGATTTTTATACACTGTGGAGTTAACTCAGTACTGGCTACTTGAAATAGTAATAATGAATAGCTCTGGGCCTCAAATATCTCATAACTTATTAAATTAATTGAAATGGTAGAAGGTACACTTGCAGAGGCATCACATATTTGAAATAGCCCATGTTGAATACACACCAGCAATAATTAAAGGAATGCAAATTCTATGAGTTTTTTTTTTGAGTAACAAATTTCTTATTCTGCATCTTTTATTTTAATAGCATTATAGTATATGATTAAAAGTGGTTCTATGAAAGCTGAAGTGGAGGCATAACATTCCTTTCATTTAGAGAAAGGAATTCAATCATGTGCTTAAAAATTCATTGGGATCAATGCAAATTGATGCCTTTTCCCAAGAAAAAAGCTTTTAATAGTCAATCTTATAATACAGTTCTGGATTTTTTGAAAGTGTTCTTCCTCCAATGTGCCATTGTAGTAATGAGACAAGGACTGGATTCTCACCTTAGCTGAATGGCTCTGGGTCTTTGAGATGAGAGAGAGAGAGAGAGAGAGAGAGAGAGAGAGAGAGAAGGAGGAGGTGGGGGAAAATGGAGATTTGGTAGTTTATATAGCTTTTATTTGAAGATCATGAAATTAATACCTAGACACATTTTGTCTAATACCAAAGTTCTTTTACAGTGTTGTTTTACTATTGCATTTTATTCAGTCTTGCAAAAAAAAAAAAAAATCACTTTTTTTTTTTTTTTACTTTATCTGGTATAACTTTTCAGGAGCTCTTAATAATGTGGTTTGAAAATAATGAAATTAAGAAGAATAGACACATCTCTCTCTCTTCTGTTTTTATGAATGAAATAAGACATCAATAATGAAATGGGTGAGTTTTGGCTGTAAACTATGTCTCATAGCCATTTCGTATGATTTATAAGTAACTAGTTGTAGAATCAGTTCACAACACCATCTGTATTGCTTTTTGCCTCCTGTGGCCGACATCCAAAAGAGTGGGGTTGATTTGCAAAAGATAACCTGAAGCGTTTAAAAAAAAAAGTCGAGAAAATGGAGCTCCACAAAATGAATTCCACTGGAGTTTTCATTGGAATGTTAATAACTTATATTCCTTCAGACTAGAGGCATTTAACTTGATTCTGCCTCCTGCCCACCCCACTCTGATACTCTCTGCTCTCTCTGTGAGCTGCATAACAATCCCCCCACCCCAGGCCTTGTGCCACCAGACCTTGGTATTCTGGGACCTGGTGTGAAAATGGAATTACACCCTAACTCATTATCTTCAGAGAACAATCTTTATTTTTCTGCCTCTAAATGTCAGAAATCTTTTCAAATGTCTGCAGAACAAAAAGATAGAATTACTATGCAGAGAAATGTGGGGAGTCTGAAAGCATTCCTCTGCTGGGGAGAGGCCCAGGCAGATATTTCCCTCTGGGAAGGAGCAAAGGTTGTCTTATGTATGTTGAAGTTCTGGTGCTGAGAGAAATGGCTCATCCTGTCACCATGCACTTGAGTCCAGGCCTTTTCTTTCCATTATTTTTGCACTGAGCATTTAGAGATGTAGGTTCTTTAAATATTTAATCTTTCTGGCAGTATGACTATCAGATTTTTAAGAGGAGAAACTTGGGTCAATATGCATAAGTGACTCTATAAGATCACAAATTATAAGTTGAAGAGCTGAGATGTGAATCTATGTGTTTCTGACTCCAGTGAATAAACTCCCTCTATCACCCCTGTTGGCTGATTAAAGCATCTTCTACAATTGCCTGAATGCTCGAGTTTCATGATACACCACGCACAGACATAAACTCAGACATAGCACGCACACCACTCTGATAACCAAGCTGATTAATTGTTTATGTCAAATCTCGGGTCTGTTCTGGATGCATTCATGATGAGGCAAGTTTCACCTTAGTCGGCCCTGTAAGCCCTGGCCTTTTCTCCTTCCCATAATGAAGTCTGAAGAACTACGTAACTCCACACCTCTTTCAAGTTAAGTGTTAACAATCTGCTAAATATTGATGGTGATCCCAAGATCCAGTATTTTTAATTAACAGGAAATTCAATCATTCCCAAAGCTCTAAAGGATAAAAAGATGGTCTTCTATCTCTTTCAGACCATGTGAGGAGCTTATCCTCTTCAATTGCTCTTTTCCCAGTCAAGACAGCCACCGCAGGTCAGTGGTATGCTCCTGGGACCTGCAGAGAGCGTGGGCAGGGCAGAAGGAATCACGCTTGCACCGAGAGTTTGTCTTCACAGTGTGAAGTGTACAGGAGAGAGAAAGCCGTCCCTGAACAAGGAAATCTAGGCTTGAGTTATCGACACTGCAATAGTGGCTGTTGTTCAACTTGGCATGGAACGAAATTGGAAACTGAAAAGTTAAATATCATCAGATCACTATTTCTTTTTGCTGAGAGAACACTCGGGAAAAGAAGTATATGGAATGGGAAGCAAATCTGCTCCTCTAACTATGAAGGCGCCTTTGTCAGGACCAGGAGCATTTGGCCTCCAACGTAAGAGGGCAGCCTCCGTCTCCATGCAGACCCCCATGTCCGTGTCTGTAGCACGGGTGAGCGTGTGCATTATTTAAACCCATATTGGGGACTCCTGCTGCAGTCTCATTATTAGCTCTCTGGTCTAATTTCCCCGGCATATTTAGAAACCTCTCTCCTTATGTTGTCCCATATCCAAAGCAAAACGATATAGCACCAGGGAAACGATCACACTGCAGAATAGCAGTTTCGAATCTGTGTTAAAATACATGTTCCTATACTCGTTTTCCATTACTGCTGTACAAAGAACTGCATATTTAACAGCTAAAACAGCAAGAATGTATTCACTTACAGCTCTGTAGGTAAGAAGTTGGATAGGTTGGTTGGTGCCTTGGCTCTGAGTCTCCAAAGCTAAAATCAGGTGTCTGGAGGGTTGAGATTCCTCCTGGATGCTCCAGGTAAGAATCCGTTTTTGATGCAGTGTTGGCAGGATACAGTGCCCTGTGGTTGCAGGGCTGAAGTCCCAGTTTTCTTGCCAGCTGTCAGTGTGGCAGCCCAAGCTCCTAAAGGCTTCTCTCTTGTCCTTGCATGTGGCTGCTATACTTCAGAACCAGCTTTAAGCCTTCTCTGGGGGCAGCCTCTCCTCTGTACAACTCCTATCTCCTTGCTTTCCTGAAGTGCTCTTGGACCCATGTGATTGCACTGGGCTTAACTGTGTAAGCCCCTCCTCCTCCTCTTCCTCCCCTTTCTCCTCTTCCTCCCCTTTCTCCTCTTCTCTTCTTCTTTCTTCTTCTATCTTTAGAGATAGGGTCTCATTCTGTCACCCAGGGTGGAGTGCAATGGAAAAATTATAGCCCACTGCAGCCTCCAACTCTTCAGCCTCCCAAAGTGCTAGGACTTCAGGCATGTGCTGCCACCCTGTCAATCTCCCTATACTGCTGCCAGCGGCCGAGCAGTCTTCCTGCAAAGTCCCTTCTGCGTGTCATGTCACATGCTCACAGGGGTGAGGTTATGGGGACCAAAAACCTTACCACATTCTATAATAGGAAGAACTATTTTTCTGTTGAACTAAAAAAAATCTGGACTGAGGAGAAAATAAAAATTTCGTATATTTTTGTATATATGAATAATATACATATATGCAGTCCAATTATGCACATCTGACTGGCTTTAGCTGGGCCCAGGGCATGGTTGCACTCTCTCTCTCTCTCTGTCTATCTCTTTCTCCCTCTCTTTTTATTTCTCTGCTGTTTCTGCGTCCCCTTGTGTTGCTGGCTTCCCCCCGTGATAGGTGCTTTCTGCTATTCTCAGTGTCACGCTCAGTTCCACACACAGAGTGGCTCCAGTGGAACCCCTGTCTCCCCTCCAGTGTCTCTAAGCAGGTGCAGGAACTGAGTCTCCCTGAGGTCTCTGTGACAAACACACTCTCCACTGCCCCCTGGGGCCAGGGAGGTGATGGTGCTTCATGGCTGGCCAGGGAGGCTGGATCCTGTGGGAGGACAGACGGTGAGTGCGTGTGACCCATCCACGAACACCCATGGGTGAGGACTGAGGGAAGTCATTTCCCAAGGAAAAAACAAAGTTCACTACCAGAAGATAGAGTGGGTTCTGGGCAGACAACACTGAGTGTTTTTAGGGTTTTAAGGTTTTGCCATCAGTCCAAATGCGATTGCCACGGACTGCTTTGGGAGTGGATTCTGCAGATCAATTGGCACCTGAATCTCAAATGTCTCACATGAATTTCTCCATCTCTCTACTTTACTCTCCAGCAGTAATTCATTCCTAGTGCTCTATTGCCCCCAAGTAGTACAGGTGTCTTGTGCAGGTCTCAGCCTCTCTTTTCAGAGTTGAGGAGACTGTGTCATGTAGATCTTGCCACAGGAACCTCTGACCGTGTCTCAGCTGTAGTCATTTCCTCTGCTCTGACTCTCTGCTCTAGGCTGGGTCATGAGGCACCCTGGGACCCTCTCCTTTCCAATTTGATTTCTTTTTCCCGAGGCCAAATGTATTCTTTGTCATCTAAAAATTAAATTTAGCCTGCTAAAGATTTCCCAAAGAGGCATAAACTCTTTGGTTTAAAGTTTCCACAAAATGTGGTGCAAACTGTTGGACTATTTGGGGCAGATTTGACAATAGAGAGAGGAAAAAAAAATAAGTTATCTTCATCTTTGTGTTTGATACCAGTGGTGCCATGGAGTACAGGAGACCCCAGGGACTGGGGCCTTGACTGTGGATCCTTTTGATTTGATTCTGGCTTAGATGACATATTGATGCTGGGGCCCAGGTCTCCAGGGGACACTGTCAAATTAGCAGGAGCTACCAGAGTGTGTCAGCTGGCAGGTGAGTCTTTGTTCCAAGGTGTGACAGCTAGGAAGAACCACTCACTCGACTTTTCTCACACCCCAAGGGTTGGTGCTGACGTCCCGTTGTTGATGTCAGATGAGAAGCACCGTTCCATTCTGGTGGGTCCAGTCTGCGGCATGTGGGAGATCACAAGGCGAACAACTGAACAGTCTCTGCTGTGGGCGTGTGGGCTGTACATGGGGTGGGAGGCAGTGTAACGTGCTCTGCGCCAGCCCAGGACAGAGAGGGCCATGGCGTGGCACACGCTCAGAGTGTGCATGCACGCATGTGAGTGTGTGAGTGCTCACACGTGTGTGCACGTGGGTCTGTATACAATTTACTTATTATTTTGTTATCCTGGATTATTCTTTTCCCTTTATCTGTCTAATTGCTATTGTTTTTAAAGATGCATATTCTACCAGCTAGGCTGGAAAGACCCTGCTTCCTCTTGTGCTCTGAAGTCCATTGCATTTTATATTTTATCCCAGGGTTCATCTCAGCATGTTGTAAACAATTTTTACTTTTTGTTTTTTTAATCGACATTATCTTTGCTTAGATGATTCCTTAGCACAGAGAAGGCCCTGAAGTACTTGTTGGATGAATCAATGGAGTACCACAGAAACGCGTATTCACACAATTCCACTGTCTTCAGCAATCCACCTGTTCCCCCCACCCCCGACTGTCTTTAAGTCCTTGCCCTTCAGTAAACACAATTCCAAGACAATGTGAATATGAATACTTTTTCTTTTCTAAGCATATTTTGAACGTTTTTCAGTGCTGGCCTTCATACAGATCATTTGAAATGTAAATCCAGCTTTCCCTGGCCTCTTGCCTTCTTAAGTGCTAGACCACACCTCTGGAGCCAGCCAAGCCCCTAATGTCAGAACTTCTGCTTTTGTAGGAACAGAGCAGAGCAGGTGTGGAAGGCAGCCATTCCTGCCAGGGCACCCAGGAGTTAGTTCTCTGATCCTGACAGTGCTTAAATTAAAGTAAAGCCAATCAATGCGATTAGAAGTGATTATCGCACTGCCTCAAGCACACGCCTAGAGGAAAAACTGCATTCTTAGCAAGGGGAAGGTTGGCAGGTTATTCTGCTGGGGCCAGTCACTGGACTCAGTGATGATTTGTGATACTTTCCTGACTCATGACCAGGGACTAATGAGCAGCAGAGGTGGTGCATGTACAGCTGACAATTGAGAACAGGGAAATTAACCTTGCTTGAAAAACAACACCAGCATCAAGGGTGGTGGTCCTCACGTTTGAGAGACCGTGCACATGTGGCAAGTGTGACTCTCCACAGGAAGGCAGGCGCAGCTCTCCCTGCTCAAAGTTGCCACAGGAGCTATGACCACTCAGTCCATGCAGGACGTGGCCAGATTTGATGTCTGCCCCCCAAGTCTGTGCAGTTTCCCCACCATGGATGGGATTGGTCCTCAGGAGCAGCTCACAGTGCGTCAGACCCGGCCGTGGCAGGCCCCTCTGTGGAGCAGGGGTGTGGTCGTAGTCTCTCAAGTCTGGCTTTTCCAGGAACAGTGTGAATGTTGCCTCTTCCATGCAACTTTAGATGGTTTCTTTGCCGCCTTCTTCACTCATTTCTAGTCTTGTGACTCTTTGTGACTCTTGAGTCACAAAGGCACATTGGGCCCCAGAGTGGGTGTGAGGAGATAGGGGAAGAGTGTTCAGGGAACCACATCTGGATTGAACAACCCCATGTGAGCTGGGAAGAAAGTGGGTCCTTCCGAGGGCGGGAGGGGTTCCAGAAATAACCGAACTCCCCGGGTGCTGAGATGGTCTCTGGGAGGGCAAGGCGACATGTTCCCTGATTGTCCTCTTCTGGGAAGCCCGGCAAAAAACACACACAATCCTGTCACTGTATAAAAAAACTGAGGGTTGGAGAATCTGAGTAACTCTCCACAGGTCACCAGGATCATAAGTGGCAGAACTGGGGTGGGAACTGATGGCTTTTCTATTGTTCTATGTTCTGTATAAAAGCTACTGGAGGATATATCTATCTCCTCAGAGAGGAGCTCTGGATTGTGGCTGAGACATCGGAGCCTTCAGTTCAGCAAGACAACCTGACAGCCGCCCCTTAGCCCCAGTTTGCGAGTGCTTCCCCATGGAATTCTTCCCCAAGTTTCAAAGGATGAGACAGGGTCTTTAACAAATTAGAAAGGTCCTATCATTATCATGCCATATTGTTAAGTATCTATTGAGATGTTGCATAAGTGAATGAATGAGTTCACTAATAAATAAGAAAGGAAAACGACCTAGATTTTCAATATCCCAACAGGTAAAGCAGTTGGAAAAATACAATTGACTGAATAGAAGAACCCACTGTTTCAAGAAAAAAAAAATGTTTAGTAATAAACATAAGAGACATACTTTTTTGGTAGAAAGTTTTAAGATTCATTTAGTATTATTAACGGTTAGATATATTTTTGCAAGTCACCTGTGGGCCACTGTGGTGATCTGCAGAGCTCTGATCTGCAAACCTCCACCTCCCGAGTCACAGATGGCTCTTTATTCTAATATTCACTGGTGCCGCCGGCACTCGGCAGGCCCTGTGTTGTGCACATCACCAAACAACACTCAGCGCACACCATGTAGCAACAGACAGTGCTGTGCCCACACAGACTCTTCTGTCTTCCCCATTAGAATCCCATTTCTTGGCTTGGTGTGTGTAGCTCAAGTGGCTAAGGCACCAGCCACATGCACCAGAGCTTGTGGGTTCAAATCCAGCCCCAGCCTGCCAAACAACAATGACAACTACAACCAAAAAATAGCCGGGCATTGTGGCAGGTGCCTGCAATCCCAGCTACTTGGGAGGCTGAGGCAAGAGAATTGCTTAAGCCTTTCAAGGTTGCTGTGGAGTTGGAGGTTGCTGTGAGCTGTGACTTCACAGCACTCTACACAGGGCAAAAGCTTGAGGCTCTGTCTCAAAAAAAAAATAATCCTTTTTCCCTTCAAGTTCACTTGATTTCCTTTTCCTTTCAAAATCACAAATGCTGCTTCTTCATATTTTTTCTTCTTTTTGCACAAACAGTATTTATGAAGTTTCGGCCACTCCCACAGTGACTACTCATGCAATGTTTCTGGGGGTGCCTTGCACTTTCCTTTGGCTCATTCACTCCCAGCCCCTGCTTCTGACCCTTTGGACAGAGTTTTGCAGTCTTATCCTACATTTTGCAATAATCTCCAGCTTTCAGTCGGATTATTGACTCATGCCCTGCCTGAGTCCAGCTTCCTGACCCTCCCCAGTGCCCTTAGGCCCACTCCCATCCTCTCAGCTGTCTAAGTGCCACTGAGGTATTTTAAGACACATAAACATGACTTCTCCACTCTCTGCTTTGGAAATGATTTTCTAAATCCATTTACTTGAAATCAATACTTCACCATTAGGGTACATGAGTTATTCTAAGAAATTTGAGAATTATGTATTTTGTCAGAATAAAATAGCAACATTAAAAATAACCATTACATTTCTTCGCTTTGTGGTGAAAGTTTATCATGAGTGTGAAAATACTGGTTTTTAGGTTCTGACTAGAAACTCTAACTGGGGTGTGTGTAAAGTTAGATAGGCGATATGAACAAATAAGTCTATCTGGTTAATTACAAGTGAGAAGATTGATGCATTTTTTTTCTTGAAAATTTAATTCCGTCATCAAATGTATGTCTCAACATGCAGCTTATTGAAGAAAACCCAGTAGATCTTTTGTGGAGTTTGAAGTGTGGGAGAGCCACTCCTCTAGAGGAAAGTCCCAACCTGGCAACTTGTTGACACTTAATAATTTATGGGATACAGAGTGATATTTTCATATGTGTGTAAAATGTACCATTTATGGGATACAGAGTGATACATTGGCACATGTGTAAAATGTGTAACAGTTAAATCAGGGTAATTAATATATCCATCACCTCAAAATCCTTCTTCCAGCTTTTAGAAAATATAAAATAGTTAACTATACTCACTCTATGGTACTATAGAGTATTAGAAGTTCTTCCTGTCTCTGCTATTTCCTATCCATTAACCAACCTCTCTAGGTCCTCTCCTCCCCACTACCTTCTCTGCCTTTAACAACCTCAGTTCTGCTTTCTACTTCTCTGAACCCAACTATTTTTAGCTCCCACAAATGAATGGGAGCACTCGGTATTTCTCCTTCTGTGTCTGATTTACTTTACGTCATGTAGTGTCGTTAACGTCGTCCAGGCTCACCCGTGTTGCTGTGAATGGCAGGATTTCATTCTTTTTTTTTAGGCTGAATAGTATTGCGTTGTGTATATAAGCCACAGTTTGCTTATCTGCTCATCCACTGATGGGAATTTAGATTAATTCTTTATCCTGGCTATTGTGAAGAGGGTGGCAATAAACAGACTGTCTCTGTTCATTTGTGTTGCTGTGGAGGAACACCAGGGGCTGGAGAATCGATAAGGAGTTTATTTGGCTCACAGTTGTACAGGCTGTGCATGAAGCCTGGCACCTGCTATGCTTACTCAGGAGGCTTCACCTCGCAGTGGAACCTGAGAGGAGCCGTCACATGGCAGGAGCAGGAAGAGCAGAGGGGAGCAGGGGGCCAGGCTCTTTTTTTTTTTTTTTAATTGAGATAGAGTCTCACTTTGTTGCCCTCGGTAGAGTGCCATGGTGTCACAGCTCCCAGCAACCTCCAGCTCTAGGCCTTAGGCAATTCTCTTGCCTCAGCTTCCCAAGTAGCTGGGACTACATGTGCCTGCCACAGCACCCGGCTATTTTTTTGTTTTTAGCAGTCCAGGGCTGGGTTTGAACCCTCCAACCCTGGTGCATGTGGCCAGAGCTCAGCTGCTGAGCTACAGGAGTCACCAGGGCCAGGCTCTTTTTAACAACCAGATCTCTGAGATACTCAGGGTGAGAACTTAGCCACTCCTAGAAGGATGGTGCTAAGCCTTTCATGGGGATCCATGTTCATGACCCAAATCTTCCCTCTGAGGATCAAATATCAACAAGAGATTCATCAGAGCTGAACAAAAAAGCATTCAAACTATAGACTATACAGTGTAGATACCTCCTCAAAATACTGATTTCCTTTCCTGTGGATAAATACTCAGCCTCATGTGCATAATGCAATGATACTCAATACTGATAAGTGAATTTAATAAAGTCGCAGGATGCAAAATCAACATATGTTGAACCATACTTATCCCCGTTAGGTGGGACTGCTGTATGATATGGTAGTTTTATTTTTAGTTTCTTGAGAAACTATTGGATGATATGGTAGTTTATTTTTAGTTTCTGGAGAAACTGCTATACTACTTTCCATAATATACTAATTTATATTCCCACCAGCAGCATAGGAGTGTCAGGGTCTGCTTCTGACACCACTTGTCAGGGTCTGGGACTGGCCAGGTCTCGGGCCTGGCTTGGGTAGGTTCCGGACATGGGCCGCTAAGCTACCTTGCTCAGGCTTAGGTGCCTGAGGGCTATCTACCTTAGCTAGAGAGAGATAGAGAGTCTTAGAGAGAGTAAAGTCCAGTCTTCTTAGCATAGATAGATCTTAGTCTTTAGCAGAGCTTGGTAATCTTCAGCAAAGAGATGCTGTGCTGGTGTTTTGCAGGCAGGAGAGGAGACAGAGTCAGAGTAAGCGGGTGTGATAGAGTGCACATGCTCCCCACTGCCTTCTCCTCCAGCCTAATATAAGACTGATCTCATGCCTCTCAACACCACAGGTGTAGAGACTGCCGATTCACCAATGCTCTCATCTCGCGAGCTCTCTCATAGTAGTTAGACCTAAATCTCTCTCCTTGCCCTTTTCACCAAGGTGTTCCATTATTGAGCTACAGATATTTATTATAACTCTCACTCCTGCTGGGGAGTGTGTGAGATATTTCTTTTGGGGGGGGTCTTTTTTCTTATGGGGTCTTTTTTAGTACTATACAATTTTTAGGATTTTTTTCCTATTTATATTAATAATGATATTGACATTTTGATAGATACCGCATTGAATGAGCAGATTGCTCTGAGTAGTGTGGCTGTTTTTACAATGCTAATACTTCCAATTTCCAATTCAGGGTGTGGGTAGCTTCCCGTTCTGTTGTCCTCTTCAATTTCTTTCATCCATGCTTTATAGTTTTCACTGTAGACATCTTTCATATGCTTGGTTAAATTATAACTAGGAATGTTATTTTATTTTTAGTTATTATACATGGGATTGCCTTCTTGGCTTCTTTTTCAGATAGTTTGTTACTGGTAATTCTTATACATGTTGATTTTGCATGCTGCAACTTTATTAAAATCACCTATCAGTTCTAAGAGTTTTATGGTGGAATCCTTAAGGTTTTGAGATACAAAAATATCATCTGCACAGAGGGACAGTCTGACTTTCTCTTTTTCACTTTGGATGCTTTTTATTTTATTCTCTTGCTTAATGGCTGTGGCCAAGACTTCCAGTATTATGTTGATGAAAGTGGGCGTCCTTTTCTTATTCCAGTTCTTAAAGTAGTGTTTTTGTCCTTCCCCTGTTTGCTGTGGGTTTGTTGTATATGGCCATTACTGTTCTGTGTTCCTTCTACACCTAATATATTGGGAGTTTTGTCATGAAGAGATGTTGTGTTTTATTCAGTCATATGGGTTCTGTCTTTTC
>CAUYQV010190815.1:0-14991 GCA_963574575.1 Galagoides demidoff | reverse complement strand
CGTTGTTGTTTGGCAGGCCAGGCTGGATTCGAACCCGCCACCTTAGGTGTATGTGGCTGGCGCCTTAGCCACTTGAGCCACAGGCGCCGAGCCCCTTTTTAAGTGTTTTAAAGAGATTCTCCAGTGAGTTCTGAAAACCATACTCTATGTTAAATCTTACCAAAGCAGGTATACCAGGGTAGCATAGGATTAAGAGTTTGCCTGCCAGGACTTGCACTCTGGCTGTGTGACTTGATTTCCTAGGCAGACCTAGGGTAAGGCTTATAGCTGCTCTGTCCCTCAGATTCATCATTTGCGAAGTGGGAATAGTAATGAATAGTAATAGATCTTTATTTGTCCTAGGTAAAATCCTGTCTCAGATTTGTTGTGAGGATTCAATTAGTCTATGGAGAACAATTAGAAAGCCTGGCACGTGGCAAGAGCACAGTATATCTTAGCTATTATTATTAGCTATTCCAGGGCAAATAGGCCTGCACTCCTCTCTGCACGTGCTGGCATCAAAAACCAAAGTGAAATAGTTTTATAAAGTCCCCCAACTCCTCTGTTTAGGGCTTATAATCTAAGCCTGTGGCCCTGGATCAGGAAACCACCCTGGCAAGGAGGTGGCCATCGACTGCTACCTTATCTTGTCCGCTGATCAGTCACTTAGAAACCAAGAAACCCTGCATTCCAAGGGGTGCAAATTTAATCCTATTTTAACAAATATTTATGTTCAGTATATTGTGCTGGATACTGGGGATACTGAGATAAGATATGGGCCAGGTGTCTCAGCATGGTCTTCAAGCACTTACAAGTGAGACAACTAATGTGGGAACTACTAAGTAGAACTTACAGTGGCAGGAACTGTGTCACTGCAGGGATGTCACAGAGTCACCTGCAGTGTGCTCAGGAGGCTGGGCTAGGACAGGCTACACAAGGAAGACTATGGCTGTTCATCCTCGTGTCTTTGTTGCCCAGCACGATGCTTGGCACAAACGGATGCTCAAAGGTCTTTGTGTAAGACTAGCTATAGCTAAAGGTTTGGGGAAAGCTTCGTGAAGTACGCACCTTGCATTTTAAGCTTTGAAGATGGAGTCAGATCTTCAGAAGGTGAAAACGATGGGAACGCATAAACAAAATGTGCTCTGTCCACATAGTGGGAGATTATTCAGCCTTCAAAAGGAAGGAAATTCTGGCTTGTGCTGTAACATGGATGAACCTTGAGGATGTTGTGCCAACTGAAATGAGCCTGTTACAAAAAGACAGATACCGGATCATTCCACATATATGAGGTACCTGGAGGAGACCAATTGATAGGGAGAAAGTAGAATGGGGGTTGCCAGGGCCTGGTGGGGGGACAGGGAAATGGGGGTTGTTGGATGAGTTTCAGTTTTGCAAAATGAAGAGTTCTAGAGATTGGTCACACATCAGTGTGAATGTGCTTGAGACTACTGAATCATATGCTTAAAAATGGTTAAGATGGCAAATTGTATGATATGTGTATTCTAGAATTGTTCTAATCTAGAACAATTAAAAAGAAGATGGGGAGGGGGCGTACAAGAACAAAGATGTAAGACAGGGTACGAGAGTGTAGGCTGTATTCAGGAAAAGGATAGTTGACCAATAGGACCCCAACTGAAAGTACAGGGAGGGACAGAGGAGAGATGAGGCCAGCTGGAGGCCAGATGGGCCTTGGCTGCGCCATTCCCACTTCACAAATGATGAATCTGAGGGAGAGAGCAGCTGTACGCCTTACCCTAGGTCTGCCTAGGAAATCAAGTCACACAGCCAGAGTGCAAGATGGGCCACGTCAAGGAGTGCAGAGTCTAAATCTCCAAGGTGAGTCTTCTAATATTCTGCTCAACCTGTAGGTACTCTGGGGCCAGTGTTCCAGGCTATTATTCCAATTTAGCCGCAACACACTTCTCTGCTAAGCAGGCCTCAAAGCTCATCTCATTTGGACCAGGGAGGGTCCATTGTACCTGGCACCTCTGGTTACTTCTTTGCCGGCTTTGGTTTGAACCGATCCTCCCCTTCCCCTGTCCCTGCAGAATGTTTGAGCTCCAGCTGCACTAATAGGAACTAATGAGATTTCAGCCTGTTAGCCTGACTTCTTTCCTGTTAAGTAGTCAAGCAACCTCAGTGCTGCAATCCTAGCACTTGGCAGATGACTGGCTTTGCCTCAAAAACTACTTGGATTTCCCTTGTGTCACTTTCTCCTGGTGCAGGCTCCACGGGGAAGTGTGACGGCCACATGGTAGGGTTCTCTGGTAGGTAGCTGCTGCCTTAGTTTGCTTAATAGACTGGACTTTTCTCAGCCTAAGACAAAGGATTTACAGATTGACAGTAGAAATGAGCTGGTCTATTACATTTTGGAGTTTAGTGGATTTTTTTTTTAAGTGTTTGAGTGTCATGGGGACACAGTCCAATAGGGACACATGATTTCTAGAAGGAGCTATAAACCAGATGGCCACAAGACAGACCTCTCTGTCTGTTATTTATTTAACGTTAGACTTTTGTGCTTCAGTGATCTTCTCTAAGTCTTAGTTTTTTCATTTCTAAAATGAGTGTAATCATCACTTTCTTGCTTTCTAAGGATATTGGGGAGATGAGTGGAATAGAGATGATAGCATACTTTTGACATCTGAGTAACTGGATGAAATACATAATGCTATGCTTTCTCCAAGGACGTTGGCACTAAACACTTGCCAGTGAGGGTATATTTTGTGTTCTTATTTATACGTTTTCCAAAATAAAAACAGAAGAAAATTCTTGTTCTGAGATTGATGATCAGTGTTAACCTATGTGGTCATTCATTGAAGCCAAGCTATTTCCTTTCTTAAAACACATTTCTAAAAACAGTTAAACTCCTCTGATGCCCTTGCTATTTTGCTGCCCAACATCTGAGAAGGGCACTTGATGAGAGGAAATGCAGGAATCTGGCCCATGCTTGGCCGTGTCTCTGGGTGTGGCTAAAGCTATCTCTTCTCACTGGAACATGGAGAGACCCCTTCCTTAGTTATGCTGGCAGCCAGAATCAAATATCTCAATCCTGGCCACCTCAAAGAATTCTACTTCCTGATCCCCTCACTCTAGAAAATGGTGGAGGAGATGATTGGGATAGTAACAGAGAGTCTGCCCTATCCAGATCCCGTCAAATATGGCCACCACCCTCTGTGCCATGGGGCATCTGTGAGTCAGACGAGGGATAACTCCTACTGCAGGTAGTTCTCACAGATAGCTCCCCTCTTGGGCCTATTCAGTGCTTGCTGTTCATGTTCCTGGCTCACTGCTCCCTGACTCAATCTGCTGCCTGAAAAATGTACAAAATGAGACACAGAGGAAAGCTTATTAGGAATACTTTGGTGTTTGATATTGGTTTCTGGCTTCCCGGTTTAGTAACCTACTTCCCCCTTTCTCTTTGGTTCTGGACTTGGCATCCCACTAGTATCAACCCCATAAGTTCTCTCAATGTAGAGATCGCCTTTGACTTCAGATGAAAGACTCATCACGTCAGTCCTGGGTTCAAGGACCCAACCAACCAGGCCAGGTCTTGGGTTCTACTAACCGACTGTCTTAGGTTCCAATTCTGATTCTGGTGTTCACTTGCTGGGAGACTCCTTTACTGCATGGAAACAAAATACAATGAGCATCTACCCTTCCCCTCCTGGTGTTCCTTCAGAAACTTGGCTCTGGCCACGAGTGTTTCTGGAATGAATGATTGGGAGCAAGAGGCTGAGAAAAGGGTGTAGCCCTTGGTCAGTGATATGAGCTCCACATGGTATAGAGGCTTTCTCTATAAATTGGGAATTTTCTTGGTCTGTCTTAGGGCATTAAACCAAAATGTATGACTGGTATTGTGGCATAAGCCTGTGGTTCCGGCTACTGGGGAGGTTGAGGTACTCCAGCCTGGACAACAGAGCAAGACCCTGTCTCTAAAAAACTAAAATAAAGGGCAGTGCCTGTAGCTCAGTGGGCAGGGTGCTGGCCACATACACTGAGGCTGGCAGGTTCGAACCAGGCCCAGGCCAGCTAAAACAATAATGACAACTGCAACAACAACAAAAAATAGCTGGGCATCATGTTGGGTGCCTGTAGTCCCACGTACTTGGGAGGCTGAGGCAAGAGAATCATTTAGACCAGGAGTTTGAGGTTGCTGTGAGCTGTGATGCCACAGCATTCTACCAAGGGTGGCAGCTTGAGACTCTGTCTCAAAAAAGAAAAAGTAAATAAAAATAAATAAAAAATAATATCATACAATAAAACAAAATATATGTATGTGTGTGTGTTTATGGACAATAATTTTTAAAATAGCCCAAATAACCACTATAAAAATTTGACTACCTAGATTTCTTTAAAAAAAAAAAAAGAAAAAAAATAGTTCCAACTCCCACACTAAAAGATGACTAGTAGTAATATCTTAGTATAGATCCAAAAATGCTTTTTTTTTTTTTTTGCTGAGATGGTCTTTTGCTCTGTTGCCCCAGTTAGAGTACAGTGGTATGAACATAGCTCACTGCAACATCAAACTCTTGGGCTTAAACAATCCTCTTGCCACAGCCTCCTAAGTCTCTGAGACTACAGGCATGCACACCACCACGCCTGGCTAATATTTTTAATTTTTGTAGAGAGGAGGTCTCACTATGTTGCTCAGGCTGGTCTTGAACTCTTGGACTCCAGAGATCTTCCCACCTTGGCCATCCCAAGTGCTAAGATTACAGGTATAAGGCAATGCACCAAGCCTCCTTCACCCTTATATACCTATAAATTACATTTTACTTTACATGCTGATTATAATTTAATTTTTCACATAATAATGCAACAATTTATGTCCAGAAACACCAACCATTTTTAATGGCTGAATAATATTCCATGGAATTTTGTTCTATCACATTTCATTTAGTTAATTCCCCTTTGTTGGACATTGGGTTGTTTCCAGGGAACTCTTTTCCTTCACTATTATAAATCATTGAAGTGTCAGGGAAGCTTAGAACTAAATCTTTGACTTTGCTTTTAATTCCTTAGGATAAGATCCTAGAAGAGGAATTAATAGGTAAACAGATATGCACCTTTTAGAGGTTTTAAGTATTTATCACCAAATTGGTCCCAAGAAAGTGAATCTAATTTCTATTTTCATACTGTCAGCCCTTCACCAACACTCTGTCTTATATTTTGCTAAAATAATTACCAACTCGATAGGTAAAAAGTAGTATATTCTATATTGGTTGTAAGGTAGGTGTTGGGTTTTTTCACATGCTTTTTGCGTATGTGTATTTATTTTGTGATTTTCTGTTCATTTTTGCCCATTTTTTTCTTTTCAGATTTCTTTTAATGATTGATCAGAGCTTTTTATTTTTCCTTTTTTTTTTTTTTAAATTTCAGATTCATATGAGGGCACAAACGATTAGGTTACATTGTGGGCATTTGTTAGGTAAAGTCCAAGTTGTAGTTGAGCCCAATGCCTAGCAGGTGCACGGTATACCCTTACCTTGTGCCTGTTAGGTGAAAGTTTGCCAATTCCCCTCTTTCCTTTCCTTCCGCCCCCACCCCACCCCCCCGTCTCTCCCCACCCTGAATTTATTTTATTTTCTCTCATTTGGGCATTAGTTGTTCATCTACTTGTTTCATATTAATATTGAGTACATTGGATACTTCCTTTTCCATTCTTGTTATACTTTACTAAGTAGAATGTTCTCCAAATCCATCTGGGTTAATACAAAAGATTTAAAGACTCCATCTTTTTATGGCTGAATAATATTCCATGGTATACATATATCACAGTTAATTTATCCATTTGTGGGTTAATGGGCATGTGGGTTGATTCTGTGTCTTAGCAATTGTGAGTTGAGCTGTGATAAACATTCTAGTGCGTATGTCCTTATGGAAAATGATTTTTTTTTTCTTCTGGGTATATAAGTAGTATTGGGATTGCAGGATCAAATGAAAGGTCTACTTTTAACTCTTTGAGGATTCTCCATAGTTTCCAAAGAGGCTGGATTAGTTTGCATTCCCACCAGCAGTGTAAAAGTGTTCCCTTCTCTCCACATCTGTGCTTTAGGACTTTGTGAGGTGGGCTAGTCTCCCTGGGGTTAGGTGATCTCTCAGGGTGATTTTAATTTGCATTTCGCTGATGCTTTGGGACAATAAGCATTTTTTCATGTGTTTTTTGCCATTCATCTGTCTTCTTTGGAGAAGGTTCTATTCATGTCTGTTCATAGTTTTTTAATGCATTAAGGATATTATCCCCTTTGTCACCTATGTTGCTGTTTTGTTTGCTTTTTTATATATTTATGATTTTTTTATATAGAAAGATTATATAATTCTTGGGTGGTCTAATTTATCAGTATTTTTCCTTTAGGACTTATATTTTGATATCAGTATTGGGAAAGCCTTCCCCACTCATTAAAGCATTCTTTCTCTTTTGATTTAACTTTGAGTTCTAGAAACATAATACTTCAAGTGGTTTTATCTCCAGAATACTTGGCCTCAAGGATGCACAGCTTCCAAAAGACCTGTGGTGTCAAAGGAGGGAATATGAGATGTAGATCTTGACATAGACTCCAGGTGTAATAGACATTCTCAGGGCTAAGGAAGGGCTTTAAATTTGTTCTAGTCTGGGTAATAGTCTGACCCAGGGTCCTCAAACTTTTTAAACAGGGGGCCAGTTCACTATCCCTCAGACCATTGGAGAGCCAGACTGTGGGCCTCTGGATGAGTTGGCTGCTAAGCAGGACAGGCAGTGGTGGCAAAAACACCTGCTGGGCTGGATAAATGTCCTAGGCGGGCTGCATGTGGCCCACGGGTTATAGTTTGAGGACTCCTGGGACCAATCCAGTTTCTGCTTCAATACACATAGTGATCTCACCCAGGGGATTTTAGTTCTTATTCAAAGCTTTACAAAAGTTTTCTGGGTTCAGAATAATGTCAATATCTTCCCAACCATCCCTCTCCCAGGAGTTCTCAGTGCCACCAAACCATGTGGCCTGTGCACCAACACATGCCCCCCACACAGGGAACAGGTCACCCCCAGCAATTACAGGTGGCAGATGTGCAGAGAAAAGGGAGTTGATTCCTGGGTCACATAATTCTTTACCTTCAACCGTGGAAATGCTGACTACAAGGCTGGTGTGCTGTTCACACCTGGGCCGTGACAGCTCTTCCAGGGTTTCAAAATGCCTTTCTTTCCTGGGATTATATATGCACACGCACATGCTCACTTGTATAAGCTTGCACGCACCCTCTCTAACCTCACTTTTCTGCTAGCATATTCTAAATAGGGGAAACTGTCTCTGTAATTTGAAGAGGGGGGAGGGGAAGGAAGGAAATAAAACCTTCAATAAAATAGTAAGCAGAAGATGTGCACTGAGCATGTGCAGAGTAATTTTTCTCTGCATGCTTTATTAAAGAATTATATGACATAATTACACGTTATAATGTCTTTACACATATTTATGGTAATTACGTCAATGCACATTTGATGTTCTGTAATTACAGTAAATACACAACAATCCTGACAATTCACTTGATCAAGAATTCAAATTCTCCAAGTGAAGACGGGGAGAAAAGACATTAACTCATCTGCTTCCTGAGTGCCCAGCCCCTGCTTATTTCTCTGCCCTTTACTGGCAGTTTTGGAGGTATCTTATGTCCCCTGGCTGTTAGCAAGGCACAGTTACATTCATTTCCACCAGGGATGTCCCTGAGACTGGTCCCTACTGCAACTGTTTCTTGTATTCCTTATAATGTGTTGAGTACACTGGTTGTGCAGGAGTGGTGGGTCCGAGGCCCTGACTGTGCCCCAGGGGCAGCTAAGTAGTGACTGGTGCATTGGGCAAACCCTCCATGAAAAGACTTCTGGAGATGGGAGGAAATGCAAAGAAAGTTGCTCCCAAGGTCCCATCTCCTATGGAAACTGGAGTGAAAAGAACACCACAGAAGCGCCTCCCTTGTCTACAGGCTGCTGGCAACCTCAAAGCCGCTTATAACTCAGTCAGTTCCTAAAAAGTGGGTCACCTCTGGGTCTCTAGCACCTGAGAATCATGCATTGGGACTTCATCCTAGGGAGGCTGGGTGTGGCATTGTATACATTGAATACGCTGGATGGATAATTTTCTTCTCCTCTGTGAATATTTTCTTTTGTCTCATGGTCCCTGGGGGTTCTGGTGTTGGGAGGTTTCCTTGTTCTTGCTAACAAGGACCTATGGTGATTTTATCCGGAACCATCAGCAGTTGGTGTAATTGTTGTCCCAACCAAGATACATCTGTGCTGCTAACATGTCGGTCCCAATCCCTCCTAATGCCTGGAGGAAGTTTATTTCTTGCCTTTGTCCTGACAGGTTCCTGTTTAGAACCTTCCAGGGACTCAGGCCATCATTCATTAAGCCCAAAGAAGAAGCCCTGGGCTGCAAGGAGACAAAACTAGAAACTGAGTCCAGGCTTTGGGGTTCTGAATCCCCCAAGGAAGGGAACAATGCCTCATCTTCCTGGATTTCCTCCTATGTAAGGAATTTGCTACAAGACCAGGCATAGAATTGAAGGAACTTTGGGGCAGAGGTGGGAAGCCCCTACCCCCTTTCTCTGGAGAGAAGGGTACCTTCCTACCTTCTTTACAGGGTCTTAAGCTAATAGATGTTCAGGAGTTTGAATAGTCAAAGCTTTAAATAAACGTAAGATCTTTGCAGTAAACTCCTTCCCATGCCCAGCATTGACTGCCTTTAGTACGAAAGCAGGAACAACCCTCCCTGTTTGCATGCGCTGATTTCATCCCACCTTTGTGACCTGGAAAAACCAATTATCCCTGGGACAGGTGGTCTTGCAGGGCAATTTCACTGATCTCCACGGAGGGGGGGAAAAAGTCTGTTAACATTGGTTCAAATGGGAGCTGGAGTAATGGGGTAAAACGAGGGCTAATAAATAGCAAACGTATTGACTAATGTAATTCTTAGTCATGAAGCCTCCATGTTCCATGTGTACCCAAATCAAAGCAATTACAGATTTAAATGAAGCTGGACTCCTTGGTGTGGGAAAATGCTTGCTTTAGCCCAAGATGGGGCCTCTGAGGTGAGTGACCCCTCACTCCCCTGGTAATGAAAGCTTCTGGAAGCTTGCTTCACAGGGTGGTAATTGCTGCAAGCTGAGACAGGGATCTGGCTCTCTAATGACGTCCTGTCCCTTTTCAGGGGCCTCCCTCCAGTTTTCCTGGAGCACCAGAATTGCAAAGGAATGCAGCCTGGCAGAAATGAGCACATGAACACACGCATCTTAGCATTTTGCCTTTTTCAAACATTGCCATCATCTTTTAGTCTTTTTTTTTTAATTGTTAATTACTCAGGACCTGGTAAATTTAGACGGATGCCTCATCGATGTATTTAAACATGTGAGCAATTGAAAGGGAAACAGATGTAGCATTTTCTTTCTTTCTTTTTTTTTTTTTTTTCTTTTTAGTGAGGACTTTGCACGGCCAGGAACCGTAATTCATATTTTCTTCACACTCACAAAAGACTCTGCTGGAACCAAGTTTGTGTTGGGGAACAGATTTTTCTAGGCTCTTTCTGGTTGGGCGCTCTTGTGGTATGTTTTTAACTGCTGTTCATTTACCAACTACCAGAAAAGGTGGGCCAGAAGGAGAGCAGACCCAGGTTTGTTCCTTTTTACATGGATTTGGGAAAGCAAATGGGAAGTTTGTGCTCCTTGGATGGTCTTTGAAGATGGGAAGGTGCGGGAACCCAGATTTGTTCGGGAAATCAGAGCAAGGCCATGTCACCAAAGTAATTTCTTGCCTCAGGTAAGAAAAAAAGAAGAAGAAAAAATAAAAGGAACTCAGCTCTTCTACTTTCTGAGGGTTGATGCTTTGGAGGTGGAGGGCAGGAGTTTGAAATTAAATATTCGGAAGAGAAATCAGCAAGAGAAAAAAATCTCCAGCAGGAGAATGTCCATTAAATCTCAGTGATGGGATTGCCAATAAAGACAGTTTCCACCCTTCTCTCTCTCTTTCCCTCACCTCTTCTGCACCAGCAGTATTTGGGAGTTCAATACCTCCCCCCGGAGGGATAGTGTTCTATTCTCTCCAGGTCTATAAATGCCTTGGCTGCTGAACTACCAACCGCAGTCCCCAGGGATTGAAAATTAATTTCTTTTCCTGCTCCATGAGTCTGATCCCAGCTGGCCGGGGTCTCAGCTGGGCACTGGGGTCAGATGCTCGCCACCACCCGGTGCCTGGAGTAAATGATCAGGGCCTGGGGCTGGGAAGGCTCCTAACAATGTGGAAATGCCATTTCCCACGTAACTCAATTGCAGCTCATTGCCTGTCCCTCCGCAGAAGATTCAATTATCAGGGCCGATGCATGTTCTCATCCCCCCCAGTTCTCGCCTGTGCTTTCTGGGGAGCTGTTTAGTGTCCACTTTTTCTGGCAGGAAATGGAATTCTAGCAAATGAAGGGGGGGGGATTTTTCTACCACTTGTCAGCTTGAGGTTATCCGGGCACCTTGGATGTGCTGTGGGTGGTACAGTGGGTGGTGCCGTAGGAGAGCACTGAGTGTGAGTTAGAAGACCCTGGTTCTAGCTGTGTGGCCTTGGGCAAGTTGCTGAGTCTTCCTGAGCCTCACTTTCCTCGTCTGTACTATAATAAAGTTATACCAGATGATCTTGGGGTTTCATCATCTAGTTCTAAAATCCAGAGGGATCTACCCTAGTACATTTCACTGAGGGTCCCAAAGCACTTCCTTGACAGGCATGTATCTGTTCTGAAGAATCGGTTCTGAAGACACTGGAATACAAAGTCACAAATAAAGGAACCAGTGTAGAGGAACTTAAGCCAGATGTTCAAGCTTCTGGCTCAAGGTCTTTGGCATCTACTTCTTCCAGAAGCCCAGAGGTCTCTGTGGAGTCCTGCACATTAGAACTTAACTAGAGATACTTTGCAGGCCAGACATGGATGGAAGGGAGGGAGTAGAGACTGTCACCTGGGGCAAGATCCAGTTGGACGTTGTCCTGAAGAGGCTGCCTTTCCAGGCCCCCCGCCTCTCGATCTTCAGTTTGTGAGGCTGTCAATGGAAACTGGATCCAAGTGTTGCTGATTCAATGATGTTTGCCCAAATGCTGCTTCCTAAGAACTGTTGGATGCCCAAGATGCTTTCTGAGTCTGTTTGCTTTTTCCAACAAGCCCGTTTCTTTTCCTGGAAATGTAACATGGCATGAAGCCGGTGAAGTCTGAACCCAAGTCTATTCCAACTCCTTTCTAAACTTGGATCCCATTGCAATGAGAAGCCCTTCCTCCTGCCCCTCCCTGAGGTCCTGGGAGGCTGTGGCTGTTAGTAACACCAACTGAGTACAGCAGTCTTTGTGCTTATGAGCCTAGACTTAGCTCCCACACATCCTTTCATCTCAAACCATGCTGGGAGGAAGGGTTAATATTTCCAACATACACATGAAGAATTAAGACCAGAAGTCATAAACTGCAGATTCCACAATTGGAGTTGGGCCCATAGGTGTTGCTCTTCCTAACATCTCTCTCTCTTTCTTCCTAATATCTCATTCTCTCTCTTTTTCTCTCTCTCTCTCTCTCCCTCTCTCTCTCTCTCTCTCACACACACACACACATTTGCCATGAGGATGTGTCTGTCTTAGACTAAGAACAACTATTCCTATCATTGCTGCCTTGGTCCTATCATAGTTCCCATCCCACTGTCACTTTTCTGACTATTGGGACACGACTTTCTTCTCTGGCTTCCAAGCTCTCTTAGCAGACCAGCATTTTCCTGGGAGAAGTCCCCAGGGTTTGTTCCCTTCCCAGTTCCTCTCCACCAGTCCTGTCCCACCAGCAGACAGTGCTTTTGCCTGGCTGTTCTAATTCACAATCCTGACCAGCAATGACTAGCCCCATTCATTCTTGCCTGTCCCCCTTCTCCAGCATTTTGGGGAGGAGCCTGTAAACCTGACCCTGAACCAAGGAAGACCTTGCAATAAGAACAGTAATCCTAGCTCTGTCACTTACTAGCCCAAGCCTTGGAGGCCTCCATTCGTCCTTTGTAAGCCATGGGTGGTTCTGTTTTGTTTTGTTTTTTTCCTTACAAGGGTAGATAATAATGCCTTCTCTCCCAGGGTTTCTGGGGGATCCACTGAGTCGATATGTGTGGACGTATTTGGTAACCTGCAAAACACCAGGCAGACACAAGCCCTTCTGTGCTCACGGTTCCCACCCTAATTCCTTCTCCATTTCTTCTCACCCAGAATTTACTAAATGCCCACATGTGCCACCTCCTTCTCAAAATACACCGGGTTCTGTCTCCCAGCCCCGCTTACAAACCGGTTGCATTCCACAGCAACAGATGACACTTTAAAGCCATGGACACTTGAACATCCAGGGTTGGCGCCATGTGAAAGAAATCAGAAGCATCGGATTTTGACATCTTTTAAAATTTTTTCTTTCCTTTTTTTTTTTTTTTTTTGCATAAAAAGTAGATGTGAAGACTAAAGAATCGTACTAACACCCCAGGCCAAGTAGCACATTTAAGACAGCATGGCAGGTGACATCCAGGATGTCAGAGAATGTGACAGCAGCACTGGGGATGAGAATCACATAATGCCACACATCAGCGTTGCCAGCAGAGCCAGGATAACTTGGCATTGGGCACAGAAACACCGTCTGGGTCAGAAGATGCCAAGAAGAGCTGGTGTGTTATCATTAGCACAAGCAACACACAGATTCAACCAAGGCTGCTGATTCCAAGTTGCCGTGTCTTCTAGCTCATCTCTGCCCTCTAACTGACCTCAGGTCGGTACTTTATTTCCCCTGCCCATGCAGCGGGATTTGTACCTTCCCATATATACTGCAGAGCACCTTGAGGGCAAGAACTAGGTTTTAAATGCTAGGAACATGCCTTGAAGGAGAAGGGACTTAACATCTATTAACTCATCAATACCCATAATCTATTTTTGCTCATTTCTGATTGAGACCTTGTCTACCCATTCTTTCTGAACTCTGTGTTTCTTCTTTTGAGACAGTCTCATTCTAGCCCTAGGCAGAGTGCTGTGGTGTCATAGCTCACAGCAACCTCAAACTCTTGGGCTCAAGTGATTGTCTTGCCTCAGCCTCCAGAGTAGCTGGGACTAAAGGTGCCCACCATAACACCTGGCTAGTTTATTTTAGAGATAGGGTGTCGCTTTTGCTCAGGCTGGTCTTGAACTCCTGAGCTCAAGGGATCCGTCCACCTCAGCCTCCCAGAGTGCTAGGATTACAGATGTGAGCCGCTGCACCCAGCCTCTGGCTGAAATCTTTGTAGTTCCAAGCACTGAACTGGGAATGAAGGTACTTGATTTCTGGATCTCTGCCACTAGTCTGTTCCGGGGGAAGTGAGGATCTCTGACTCTCTGAATGGCAGTGGCTTCTAAAAAGAGGTCAGGGCTAGACAGTGTACTTTGGTCTTTAATGGATATTTCTTCAAAGGGAAACAATTCTGCTCCCACAGCAGTCCCACCTTTTTGCCCAAACCCCTTTATTTCTTGATGACATCTATCTACTTTTCCCTAAAAACACAGCAGAGGAAAGGAAATTTCTCCTCTCTCCCTACTTGCCGTGGCTACCACCAAACAAACTGCACCTTCACCTTTGGGATTCCGTCTCCTCCTTTCCACTTGCCTCTTTTTCTCTGGCTTACAGACAGTCGAACTTGGTCTGTGTCTTGTGACTCCAAGTGGAATTTGTGTGCACAGAAACCGCCAGGCAGGGCTGACAGCCCTGCCAGGCAGTGAGCGTAACTCCTGACACGTGCCTGGGAGTGAGTGCACACTCACACACACAGGCACACACACCTTCCCCTGCGCAGTGCCCACACAGGATTCCCTCTCCATGTCCCCCGGGGCTGGTCCCAAACGCTCATCCTTCCTAGTGTGCCATACCCCACACCCGGCAGGCAGACAGCCCTCCCTCGCTCTCCCTACTCCCCACAAATCCAGGACGGGAGGCAGAGAGAGCTGCACTCTGTTGGATAATGAGTTGAGAACTTACAGCCTCTCCTCTCTCTCTGGTGGTGACTGACACAAATGGAATTCATCTTTAATCATCTGTTAACTCATTGTCTATTATAGCTCTTTAATAGCACCATAGATATTCTTAATGAAGCATGATTTAAGGTATTTACAGCACATGGACCGACAGACATCACTCACAGTGTGCAGGTAATGAGGCATAAAACGGCTTTTGAATTCCCCCCAAAAGAGAAAGCGACAGAGAGAGAGAGAGAAAGAGCTTTAGCGCTGGGGCAGAAAAAAAAAAAAAAGAAGAAAAAAAGAAATACCCCTAAAAGCCTTGTGTTGTAAGGTTTGTTTTAAAATGTTTAGGCATTTAAAGTCATTTTAGCTCTTTCCAGGTGTTTGCCTCACAGAGTTCAGCAATTACCCCCACTGAGAGTGACAGGCTCTGATTCGAGGGTTCCCAGAGCCACCTCAGGCCCAGGCATCTCTCCTGGTGCCTTTTGGGGGTTAGGGGTGCTGTAGAGCAAGGCTGCTCGAGGGGGTACATGGAACTCAGATTGTCATTGGGTTCCTCTGCCCACCCAGTCTTCCCTGATGGTGTTCCCAAGGACATTGTCCTCTGGTGAAAGGGGTGGTGACCATCCTTGCAGAGAAGGGCACAGGGCTGGGGTTGCCCTCCTACTTGTAGACATACTGCCTGTGGCTGACTGGTGCCTCTGTTCTTGCCTCATAAAACCCAGGCAGCCTTATCCTTCAAAATAAATGGGGAAGCACAATGGCTTATGCCTCTAATCCTAGCACTTTGGGAGGCTGTGGTGGGAGGATCACTTGAGGTCAGGAGTTCTTTTTTTTTTTTTTTTTTTGAGATGGAGACTCAAGCTATCCCCCTGGGTAGAGTGCCATGGCATCACAGCTCATAGCAACCTCCAACGCCTGGGCTCAAGCGAGTCTCCTGCCTCCGCCTCCGAAGTAGCTGGGACCACAGGTGCCCGCCACAACGCCCGGCCATTTTTTGGTTGCAGCCATCATTGTTGTTTGGC